>JAJMEQ010000112.1:0-39910 GCA_030574255.1 Groenewaldozyma tartarivorans | reverse complement strand
CTCTTTATACAACTCTTTATACAACTCTTTATACAACTCTTTATACAGCGGTAGGATGGTAAACGACCCAGATTTTTTTTCTTTCAACATTCGATCACTCTTTATACAACTCTTTATACTACTCTTTATACAACTCTTTATACACCGGTAGGGCGGTAAACGACCCAGATTTTGCCATCTCTACGATTTATAGTGCGATGGAGTGTTGGATACTAGTGAATCTAGCAGAGCGTCTGACCACAATGATGAGGTTAAGTATAAGTAATACTGTAAGTATAGTTGTTATATTGTTACCATACAATGATATATCAGATACTTAACTATACAAGGATACTCATAATAGAGGAAGCTGGATCCGGATGCCTTCCCCTGACTTTAAATTTAGTCTGGGTGGCTGATCTTTCGATCCTTACTCGATCCTATCGATATCATGGAGCGATCGAAATCGACTTGCACCACCAAACTTTAAATTTTATAGTGCGATCGTACCTGCAGGAATTCAAAATATAAATGCTCAACTAGATATTAATTCCCTGTTTTCTCCAAATATTTGTATGATAACCACTAATTTAATTGTCATTCCTAAGATCTTTGGATATTTTATGTACTGTTACAGGGATAGCCATCGAATGATCGACATTTCGAATGGCGAATGGCCGAGTCTTAAAGTTACTATGTAAAATGAAATTTTTGGCCCGATCATTCGCGAGTCACGAATAAAGGGGTCTTCGAATGGCCGAATATTCGAAACTTTATTTCCCCTCTTTATGTATATCATTGTAAAGCTAAAGCTTCGTAGAATAATGCTGTGGCATTCTCTACGTCCTCATCGTTTTGTCTGAAGAGTTATGATTTCATTTAAAGTGGCTGCTTATGGTATTTTAAGGTTTGGTGTCCGATCGCTGGCTTAAAAGTGGAAGATCGATCTTATCGGTCTCCCCCAGACCTTATAACGTCATGTCGATGAAGTAATAGGCTGTAATATTTATCGTTCAATATCTCCAAATATTTGTATTGCAGCTGGTAGTTTTTTTGCTACTATCGTATTTGTAGCTGTCTATTGTAGCATATATTACTTTATCAAATGTTCTCAATGTCGTTATCAACAAGTATCCTAATTTTAAAAATGTCAACAAAATTTTAAAATGAATCAAAATCTGGGTTGGATTCCTATGATCTCAAATCGTCTTTCTGGCTTTTGCCAAAAAATATTTCCAAAATTTTAAAACTCAATTATCTCTTTCAATACGGTCAAGAATACTACAAAAATTTGCAAGCAGATGCGTTTAGACCATGGCCATCACTGTGCGAAAGTAGAAGTAAATTCTCACACAGAATCATCTGTTTCTGCCAAATCTTCAATATCAGGTTCGCTAGCCCTCCGTTGCTACAGTGACAAATACTTATCAGATCCGATTTCAATTGATTGATAACCCATTGATCACTCGTTTTTGACCAAGAACTACGCCGAAATTCTATTAGAAATACTATAATATCCAGAAAAATTTCAGTCACGCTTACGCGCGAGTCTGAACAGCTATATTCCACGTGACATAAGTATACTATTGAGTATAGCCATTTCAAAGTTATTACGTAAATATGACTAGTATGGCACTATTTGCTTACGTAATATTTACATAAACTTCCTAATCTGGAAAGTGCCTTTGAAGATCGAGTAGAGTACCTATTTTCCCGGGTGCTTTTTTAAGCGAGTACCATACCCTAACGAGTACGTACACGATCGTGCCGACCTCTATTACTACATTAAATTCTAATTGCACGTGATAGATTTTTTTAGCCGCAAAAACAAAATTAATATTAGTATTAATATATTTTTCAACTTTGAAATTTTAAAAGACCATTATAAATTCGCTCTAATTTCTCGAGGGACCTGTGAAACCAGCAAAAAGCTGCCTAGACGGAGAGTTGAAAGATGGATGGACGCGCTAGTGTAGATGGAAGTGGCCAAAAATGGGTCCTTAGAGATGAATCTGACGAGAGTGATGGCGACCAACGTAGTACGGGAGCAGCGTATATTGGCATTGATAAATGGTCAACAAACGCGAGGCACTATTCGGCCCTTGACGACGACAAGGACGAGGACCACAAGCAACATAGTACCGGAGCAGCGTATATTGATAAATGGTCAAAAGAAGCGCAGCAGTTTAGTGATAAATGGTCAACAAGTGCGGAGCACTTTTCTGCCATAGAAGATTCTCAACCTGGAAGTATTGAAAATGATGTTGAGATGGTCAGGAGGTTAAGACAGCAGTCCATGGAAGCAGAGTCGAATAAATCTGAGACGGGAAGTGTAAAGAAAGATAGCCCAAGAAAAAGAGAAAGAGAAGAGTTTGATATGTATGGTATTTTGAAAGTGAATAAACGTATGGCAGAAGCGATGTTTAAGACTTACCAAAGGTTACATGAAGCCGCTGAAGCTAAAGCGTTACGTGAGGGTACACCAATAAAGTTTTATTTCCCTCACAAGGAAATGCCATGGGAACTAGTTGATGACACTATAACCGAAGATGATGAAGCTTATCAAGAAATGATTGAACGTGTTTTCGGACCTATATGTAAGAACGAAAAATTTTATACAGAAGCAGTTACACCGCCAAATGGCAGCTCTAATGAGGATAACGGTGAGGATGATATTTATGAAGAGGATGATATTTATGAAGAGGATGAAGACGAGAATGAAGAAGATGATATTTATAAAGATGACGACAATGAAGAGGATGATATTTATAGAAATGTTGACAATGAAGAGGATGATGAAGGAGAGTTTGATGAAGAAGAAAATTTGGATGACTTCTTACACCAAACTGATCACTCAGAGGAAGCCATAAGTGAACAAAGCGATACGGAAAAACAAACGTCCGTTCAAACGCGACCTATTAGACCCGGTGCAACTCAATTCCCTAATTTGCTGTTCCAAGCTTCGTATCAAAAGACATTGGATAGAGCCCGAGGTTCATGGTTATGGGTAACACTACTGACAATTAAAGATCAAGTATTGATGCCGTTTATTACTGGATTCTCATGGGCATTTTTAGTACAAGGGGTACGGACATGGCAAATAGCAGCTTCAAGAAGTGGGAATATATGGGGTAGTATGTATATCTTGAAGAAGAAAACTAAAAACGGTCTTTACTAACTATTTAGCGCGATTTTTACGTTGGTGGAATGAAATTAATGGCAGAGTTCCGCCACGTCGTTGAATCTTTATATTTGCATTCCCACTTGTATATAACCTGGAGCAGAACTAGCAAACTACCATTGTGGGATGGATAGAGAGTTTATACGGCCATGGACCTTTTCAAGAGACAGAGAAGGCGTTTCTACTTTGAAATCTACCAGAATACTACGAATTGAGTTACTACATTTCCAGCTGTTAGTGAAAAAAATAAAGTATTCCACCTCCACAGTGTAAGAACAATTATATCAGTAAAACTGAAACAACTAAATAATAAATAAGACAATATGGCATGAAATCAATTATCGATTTGACTCCATGTCACCATTAAATATTTCCATGAACTTGATCAATCTACATCCAAGTTTTCTAATCCATCGATAAGTCCATCATTGTCATCTTTGGCATGACCATCGCCGTGATCATAGTCAACAGAGTCAACAATGCCTTCATCATCCTCATATTCCTCATAGTCCTCATCGTCATCATAGTCATCATAGTCCTCATCGTCATCATAGTCCTCGTAGTCATCATCGTCATCATAGTCCTCGTAGTCATCATCGTCCTCATAGTCATCATCATAATCACTAAGTGCCGAACCCGGGTCTTCAAAACCATATTGATTGTCAAAATACGCCAGTTCATCTTCCAAGTCACTCGAAGCAATAGACGACAAGTCCTGCTCATCGGGACCATAACCACTACTTTCAAGGTTTTTCCGCATCCGCAGAACCATATCCATATCGTCATATTTCTGGACAGTCTTAGCCTTACCTTCCAGATCTAAAGTGACTGGAAGTTTATCATCTTCATCAAAGAAGTACGACATGACCTTATTGTTGTAGTTATTCCCTGGCTTATATTTACCGTCAGAATTCTTGCCGAATTTACCGCCTTGAGATATATAGAATAACAGCCTTACAACAAGAGGAATATTGTTTGGATTAACTTGGTAATCTGACAAATTATTGTAGTCGTCATCATCATAATATACTCGGCCATTATGAAACACATGCCGCTTTTCAGCACACTCCAGTATCATGTCCATAATCTTCTCGATCTTCTTCGCACGACCTGGGCCCGATATAGCTTCATTAGAAAATATCTTATCATATATGGCGTCATATCGATCTATATCAAAGTCTTGATTGATCCAATCGTTTTCACCACCTTCGAATTCATTATCATCATCATCATGATCATCGTCAGAATGAAGCATATGGGTCTCATAATCAGAACCATATACGCCGTACATATAAAAGAACATTCTATGCTCAGTATCCACAAAGTGCCCTTCCAATTGTTCAACTAGTGTTGTAAACATTGCCAAGTAGTGCTTTTCAGGATAGGTCATTGCCCTACTTTCAGACTCAATAAGTGGCACTATTCTTGTGCGAAATGTCTCAGCCATTGGTTTAAAGTACTCCATGACAGCTTTATATCTCTTGTCTTCCTTATTCTTCTTTTTGGTTTCCTTGCTTGTAATATCTTCCACTGATTCTGCTGCAGACGAGGTTCCAGCTGTTGGATGAGAATTGCCATTACTACTTGTTCTGGATTCTGATGAGTTACTCCGTGTGATTTCAGGAAGTTGTGGCTCTAGTTGTTCATGGAAATCCCATGCAGTCTGTAATAAGTCTTTCAATTCTGGATCCATGGTAACTGAACAGTTGCTACAAACAATATTCCAATAAGTAAGTTTGTCCACGTTGCACGTTTCAACATTTATAAATATTTAAATTATAAAATGTACACTTTCAATTGACTTGTGTACACGTACGCGTCCCAAGTGGCCATATGCATGCACGCAGCGCTAGCAGATAAATAATCCCCCAGCTGTTATCGATAGCCAGCCGCACTAACATGCGACTATAGCCTTAATTATAAGCCCATCGAGAGCTCTAAAATTTAAAGCTTGATATTTCCAAATAACATTAATAACAATTTCACTCGATCGCGATCGAGCTTTGAAATTCATATTTGATATCTGACAAACTGGGATTCACCACTATGGAAGAGGAAGGACCCAAGGTTACCATCCGAAAAGTGGCTAAGGACGAAGTGGACTTTGTTCTTTCGGATGTTGATTTAGCGTAAGAACCAATTTAGCCACAGAATTCATTGATGAGCACTAACAGAAAAAAATCAGATTGGCAAATTCGTTACGGCGAGTGATAATAGCAGAAATACCCACTATAGGTAAGTTTAAGCCTGATAACATGGGAGGAGCCCTTTAACCAGCTGCTAACAACTAGCTATTGACTTGGTGGAGATTGAAATAAACACCTCGGTGCTTGCAGATGAATTTATTGCGCATCGACTGGGACTGATACCATTGGACTCGACTTTTGTTGATTCACTGGAATATACTCGTGACTGTACATGCGAACAATACTGCGAACGGTGTGCTGTTGAACTGAGCCTGGATGCCAAATGTACTAGTGACGCTACAATGGAAATATATACTCGAGATTTAGTTGTACAGCGTGTACCTGGTCGTGAAGATAGTATTGGAAGACCAGTGTTTGGAGATTCTAATAATAAGGGTGTACTAATATGTAAACTTAGAAAAGAGCAGGAGTTACGGCTGAAATGCATAGCCAAAAAGGGAATCGCAAAGGAACATGCCAAATGGTCACCAGTGGCTGCTATTGGATTTGAATATGATCCATGGAATAAATTGAAACATACTCAATACTGGTATGAAGAAAACGTGGAGGCCGAATGGCCTAAGAGCAAGAATGCTGATTGGGAAGAGCCACCAAAGGATAACGAACCCTTTGATTATAATGCCAAACCATCGAAGTTTTATATGAACGTTGAAACTGTTGGACCACTAAAACCTAACGAAGTAGTGAGTAGAGGGGTGGAAGTGTTACAAAAGAAGTTAGCTGGTATCATCCAGGCCTTAGAACGTATGGACAGACAAGCAGCTGCGGGTCCAGCCGAGATTAATGGCGGAAATAGTCATTATGGAGGTAATACTGGCATGTTCTCACCCAATGATGGAGGATACGGCAATAACCGTCAATGGTATAATTAAATCTATAGCGCCCCTTTTTGTTTATATATATATATATTTACAGTGACGAATTCCATTTGACACAATCTTCAAATTTGACTTTGTTACCACCAAAAATGTCTAGGGCACTACCAAATGTCAAATCTACTTTCCCATTACTCAGTCTGTCGACTAACTCCAAATCCGTTATACATTTGGCTCCGCCTGCGTATACTACAGGAATATCGCACCATTCACCTAACGCTCGTACCAAATCCTCGTCTATGCCATTACACAACCCCTCAACATCTGCAGCATGAATCAAGAACTCGCTACAAAATTGGCTAAGAAAATCCAACGTTGGTTTATCCACCACTGTATCAGTCAATGTTTGCCACCTGTTCATTGCAACCACCCAGCGGCCATCACTTTGCCGCCGACAACTGAGATCAATAACTAGTCGGTCTTTACCAACTTTGTCTACCAATGCTTTTAATCGTTCTAGTGAGAATTTCCCCTCGGGGAATAAATAAGAAGTTACTATAACTTTCGCAGCCTTTTTGTCTTTTATCCATTGTTCAGCATTCTCCGCTGTGATTCCTCCACCTATCTGTAACCCATTAGGCCATGCATTCAGGGCCTCTGTAGCTGCTTCATCACATCCCGGACCTAACTTAATTACATGAGTCCCAACTACTGAGTTTTCTCGATATAAATTCCCATAATATCCAGCAGGATGTTCAGACACAAAGTTAGTTTTTAACGATTCGTCAGAGTCAGTCAGAGTTCCACCGACTATCTGCTTGACTTTTCCGGAATGTATGTCTATACATCCTTTAAATCTGGTCATGATTTTATTTATCAAACGATCAGTATATATAACAGATCTACAAAAGCTTTGATCTGATATTTTTAACTTTCTAAAGTTCTAACAGCTTTTTCCTCTACGCGTCAACGCGTATATATATATACAATTGCAATGTCAGAAGTCCGCCAACTTGTTGAGCAAGTCAGCTCGCCTGACCCACAGACAAGAACAAATGCTGAGGCCGATTTTTCAAATCTGGTCACATTGAGACCAGATGATCTGGTTCGGAGCCTAGTTGAATTGGTACCCCAGGATCTACCTATTGCAACGCGACAAGGTGCACTTTTATTATTGAAAAAGATGATACCAACAACTTGGAGTGAACATTTCAGTACTTTTGAAGGACGACCACTATTAGATGATACTAAAACCGGCCTTAAAACATTTCTAATGTCGTATCTTGATACTCCTGAATCCAAGATCAGAATATTGATAGCTAATATCATATCAACGATAGGTCAAAGTGATTTTCCACAAAAATGGCCAGAACTATTACCAAGGCTTTTACAATTGATGTCGGACTTGAATAATTTGAATGGACTAGATGGAGCCATATCAACTGCAGCAGACCTTTTTGGTGATACTTTAGGTGAAGATGATTTTCTTCAAATTGCCCCTCAAATGATTCAAGTACTTTATGAGATTGTATTCTCATCTCATATACCAATTGTATTAAAAACCAAAGCATTGAGGTGCTTAACTACTGTCTGTAAATTTTTTGATATGGCAAGAAATGAGCCCGGCACAAGACAAGCCGCAAAGGCAACAATCAGAAAATGGGTGCCTGACCTTGTCAAGTTATTCCCACAATGCCACCACTTGGATGATTTTCAAAGCGGTACTCAATTGACTTTAGCAATCCTTGAAGTTATTAAAGAATTATATAGCTCATTTGATACCATGTTCAATTCCTCTTCATTAGGACTTACAGTATTCGAGCATGCATTACAAGATTTGGATTTATATGCAGATGAATATAAGAAACATACTAGTACAGTAACTGATCTAGATATGGATGATTTTTTGATGGAATATATATCGTTTATCAATGATTTACTTGGTTCACCATTAAATTTAAAAAATGAAGTACGCAAAAATGATATATTGCTCAAATTACTTTTACAAGTAGCTTTAAAACTTTCCGTTGTGGATATTGATAATCTTGATGAAGATATGAACTTATTTGTTTCTTATGAATTGGAAGAATCTATTGAGTATCCGCCAAGAATAGTATTAGCTGATTGGTTTGATAGAATAAAACGTACAGAATCTTTGAGAATACTTTTTAATATTTTATCTACAATAGAGGTAACTCCAGAGATAATGGAAGCAGGACTTTATCTTATACAAATAATTGTTCGAGAATTAGGTAATAAACCTATTGAACCAGACCTTCTTGATACCTTATATGATATGACAATTAATGGGTTGAATGATAAAAGGGAATCAGTTGTTGCTCGTGCTACATTTGTTGCATCTCAAGTATCTAAATATTTGGATAAAAATAAACGATTAAAAATGCTGGAATTAATTGTAAATATTTATGATAAATTTAATAATACTGGTAAAATTGCAAGTTTGAGAGCTATATCAGAATTTGATAGGACAAAAATTTATCAATTTTTCAAAGATTTTCAGGATATATATTTTCAACGAGTTTCTGAATTATCTCAACAAGCTGAAGATGATTCGATATCATATTTAATTCAAATGTTAGATGCAGGAGTTGGATTTAATTCCGAAAGAGCATTACATCATTCGAAACAGATTATAGAATTAGCATACCAATTAGCATCAAAGGATGTGGCAAATATTGAAGTATCAGCAGATGTTATCGAATTATTACAAAACTTAGCAGATAATGCTATTTCATCCAATGGATTAAATGATTTCTTAATTCTTGCCATTACACCATTTGAATCTGTTTTATATTCGCATTTAGATAAACTCAAGTCAGATTTTTCACCCGGATTATCATTAGCTTTAGAAGTTATTGATTCATTATTATGGCTATCTTCAAGACCATTCCCTGGAACATTAACCCAATTACTTGTATGGCCATTATATAAGATCATTACAGAAACTGATGATCGGACATTATTTCAAACTGCTGTAATGATTTATTCACGGTTAATTGAATTAGATCCTATAGGAGTCAAAGAGATTAATTACAATTCCATTAATGGTGCTAATATTATTTTAGCTTCAGTTGAAAGGGTACTTAATCCTAATTTTGGTGATTTAGGTGGCACATTTACTGGAAAGTTAGTTGGCTCTGTAATCAATAATTATGGTATGGATTTAGGTGATATGTTACCGGTGATTTTAAAAGCAACAGTTCAACGGTTATCAATTGAAAATGAGGTTTTATTAGTGGATAGTATAATTTATATGTTTTGTAAATTAGTTTTACAATCACCAGCAGAGGTTGTTGATTTATTATGGACAATTGGTGATATAAATGGTCAAAATGCTTTAACTATTGTTATTAATAAATGGTTAACCAATTTTGATCTTTCAAGAGGAATTGATAAAATTAAAAAAAATATTATAGCATTACAAAAATTATTTGAATTGAATGATCCAAGATTAAATTCTATAACTGTTGAGGATATAAGTTTTGAAGGTATTCATCCAGATGAAATTATTACAAGGTCAAAAGTACAAAAACTGAAAAAGAAACAAGTCTCTGCTCCAGAAAAGATTATCAAATTATTGATTAATGAATTGTCTAGTGCACAATCAAATCATGATGATTTATCTAAATTGAAATCTGCATTAGGTGCTGGATATGATGCAGATGATAATGAAGATTGGGAATCAGATGAAGATTTGAATAGTGATGGGGAATATGGAAATTCAAGAGAAATTGATACAGAAACCTATGATATTATAGTTACATGGTTTAAAGAAATTTCTACAGGTAATCTTAGAGATATTGCATTAATGATATTTAATAACCTTGACAATAATGAGAAATCAAGACTTCAATCTGTTTTATCATGAGAAATTTAATACAGTTTTTTTTTTAATCTGCATCTATCAAATCTTTGGAGTTACTTTGACTTTATCATGAGATCCTGATGCTAATAATTGACCATTTGCATCAAATATCTGACAAGTGAAATAGCTGGTTCGTTTAGTATTACCCTCTATAGAACATGCAATGAAAATGTCTATATTTACAGGGATAGGTCTCAAATAATGAACTTCTACTTTACGACTGAGTCCATAATCACGTTCTATTTTATCCAAGCTCTGTTCAACAGTATCATTTTCACCATAATATCTATAATCCCCTATTAGGGCCAAAGTTGTAGCGAAATCAACAATTGTAGCGATAGCTCCACCATGTAACACTTGATAAACGTTTTGAGTTTCTGGTACAGTATGTAGTTTGAATGTGACTATAGGAACTTGGCCATTGTATCTAAATGAATGAAATTGCATGTTTTGAAGGAAACTCCTACCAAAAACTGGCCGTTTAGAACTAGCGTCAGTTTTTCTCCGATATCTCATTTGCTGAACGACCGGACGGATTTTGTCCTCTAATTCTTTCTCACTAGGCCGCGTCATTGCCAAAAACAGAATAACTCAAAAAGCAAATTTCACTCGAAGTTTCTACAAAAGATGATTAAATGTTTATAAAGTAAATAATAATGTCGTGGACGTCGGCATTGTTATATCCAAATAATCCCGATAAATTTCATATGCATATCACCGCAGTATAAAACCTTAAAAGATCGATCTGGGTTAAACGGTTAATTTTCTTATCTGATCGCTTGGGACAAATTTATCACAAAATACGACAATCTATAGCTATGCAAATGGTAGATGAAGACGACTCGGAGAGCAACTCGAGCGGAGGGACCAACAGACGACCCTGGACTCCCGAGGAGGACGAGAAGCTGAGGCTGCTTGTATCATATTGGGGTGACCAGACAGGTAAAAACAGCAACTGGGACCGGATATCGGGCCAGTTCGAGAACAGGTCTAATAAACAGTGCAAGAAACGCTGGTTCCATTCATTGGATCCTAACCTTCGCCGGGGCAAATGGACGGCTGCAGAGGATAAGGCTTTACGAGAAGCGTACGAGAAAATGGGCCCTGTCTGGCAACGGATAGCTGCTCTGATACCCGGTCGAACTGATGACCAATGCGCCAAACGATGGAATGATGTTTTGAATCCAGATGCTCAAGGCAGGCTACGACCGTGGACTCCCGAGGAAGATGAAAAACTGAGGCAGTTGCTGAAAATTCATGGCAAGAAATGGAAAACTATATCCAATGAGATCCCCGGCAGAACAGGGTTAGTATGTCGAAATCGATGGAATAGATTATCTAAAGGCTTAGAAAGAGCAGGAAGTGAATCCAACGGGACTATTCGGACAGATGCGAAGCCTAGTCACCGAGGAAACGAGAACGGATTTTATTCTAACCAGGAATACAACCTGACTTACAGTGATACCCAATCTTCACAACCCCCCTCTTTGCAGCAGCAGCAGCAGCAGCAGCAGCAGCAGCAGCATGCCGGTGAAACTAAATACACATATTCTCTTGAAATCAAAGATCCTAACGCGTCATTGTCTGATGAAGCTGCCGCGGCTACTTTATCTACTTTACCCAATGTCCAGGCAGACAGAACTGTCCCCTTACGAAAGGAAGACGTTGAATTACTACTAGAGACAGCAAGAAAGGCAGGACAACAAATAATAATCAACCAGCATCACCATCACTATAATTACCAAGGGCAGGACCCTAATCAGCACAAACAGCAAGGACCGACTGAGGATGCAGCGCGCACCCAGCTGGAATTTGCTCTTGGACAAAGCTTGGCACAATCGATTCCTACTACGCCAGGGTTCATGGAACTGGAGTTAATGGATATGACCGACGAGCTGTTCCCCTATGCTCCTGCTAGGGACGATGAACCATTTAGAAACACCTACATTCCATATAACCCTTCATGAAGCTATAATTTATATAATAAAAAGACAACCATTAATATAGAAATATATATAACTTATTCATATATATATATTCTTTTTTTTTAGATGGCATATGACTCTGGATCAGTGTCATTTATTGGCACATACAAGTCTCTCCATCCACCACCAGCAAACTTCACTGATGATTCACCTTCGTCAACGAACGAGAATTGGGTATAAAAAGGAACCAGACGTTTATGAGCAATGATTGCAATCCGGTCAGCCACCGACTGGGCTGATACCCTCCTAATGTAATCCTTCAACATTATCGTGGCAAGATTACGTCCTCGATATTCAGGATCAACACATAGTGAATGGATGGCTATAGTATGGCCATCTTCTTGATGGCCGCGTGGATCATCTTTATTTTTCTTACGGCCTTGCTCGTCCAGCTCAGGAACTTCCATGCTTTCATCAGTGACCCGGTCACTTTTAGTTTTAGTAGCCAAGATATGAGCAATGAGTGTTTCCGACTTTAAAGTGGACTCTCCAGAGGGGATTCCCACTTTGACCGTTCGTGAGTGTTGGTCAACTGGCATCAATGGACCCAAATCAGGAGTATCGATAGCTATCGAGACGACACTATCATCACCTGGTTCTTCGAACTCCCTAAGAAACACTCCGTAAGAAAGCTCAGGACAAGCTCGCAGTCGATACTCAGCCTTTTCTCGAGTACATTGCTCGGTGTCATCGAAGCAGGCCTGCTCTACCCGTAGGAACTGGTCGAGGTCCTTGATAGTCAAGGGACGAAAGGCAATATGAGCTGGAAGCTCTGCCGTTCGACGAGATGAAGTTGTTTCAAGCATTATAAGGAAAATAAAAGATTGATCAAGAGACCCAAGCAACCCGATTACTTCACGAAAGGTTGGTCTGCAAAATAAATATCCACAGTAACTATGCCAATGCTAACACACACACAAACCAAGCTTCCTACCAAAATGAAACTCAGCCAGGGAATACTTGTAAAGTTATGTCTCTGTAGGGCAATTTGTTTCAATAGATGAATTTGGTCTCAGCTAGCTGAGGGTACCGGCTCATGATCAGGATATCTCGAGATGGGGAAGAATGCGGCTGATATGCGCATGCGTACGTACGCGTTATTCGCACATCTATTATGATCATGCTTGATTTTGTAGTATAGCTATAGCTATAGCCTATAGGTACTATAGTACTTCTATACGTATAACTGCAATTGTACATGTCGAGAATTTGAATCAATGGCTGAAGTTGAGGCACCGCAACTGCCGCTTGGTTTGGTAGACAAGGCCATAGGCTCACGAGTACTGGTGATACTTAAAGAGAATATAGGTATGTTAGAGTGAACAATTTTACTGACGGATGCAATTTCTAATGGTACAGAGTTTTCTGGAACTCTCGTAGGGTTTGATGATTTCGTAAATATGGTATTAGAAGATGTTACGGAAGTTGATGCAAATGGTGAAGAACACAAGCTGAAAAAGATACTACTGAATGGGAACAATATCTGTATGATAATACCCAATGCCACTGTTGGTTAGCATATAACTATCTATGAAATATTGAATATAATTTAATGGGACTATGTTATTATTATACTTTTATGATTTTTTCAGTATTTTTTTTTTTTTTGTTTCAGATTTTTGGAAAACAGTTGTATCTACATCTGCATATTTCCATAAAATCAATTGGAAAACTGACCGGTATGGTTTGAATTTAGCAGCAATATATTCCATCTGTTGATGAATAGGTGGACCTTTAGTTTTAGATGGTGATACTGGTTTCCTATTACGTGCCTTTGTAGATTTGCCTGGTGAGTGTTTATCTATTGAATCATGTTGAGTCCAATCAACTTGTTTTAATTCAAGTTGAAGGTATGGTCTGTCTTTTATATAGTTTTCAAATCCTCTTTGAACACCTAAATCACCAATAGAAAATACATCTAACCGTTTCAAAGTAAATAATAAAAACATATCTACCGTCCAAGGACCGAATCCTCGTAATTCTACAATCTTATCAGCTAAGTCATCAGTAGATAAATCATTTAGAATCTGATCACTTAGTGTACCATCAATAAACGCTTGAGCTAACCCAAGTACATATTCAGCTTTCCTATAAGAAAACCCAATACTTCTTAATTGATCACTAGTAAGTTTTATGACTTGTTCCGGGGTAGGAAATTTAGAAACATCAAAATAAACCTTTTCAGGATCAGTATTATCTTGGTCTTCATTTTGTCTGAAATAGTTTACAAATCTTGTTCTAATAGCTGCAGCGGCTTTACCGCTTATCTGTTGTCCTATAAGTACTGAGACTAATGATGCAAAGGGGTTAAGCTCTCTTGTTTCGTCTTTATTAACATAAAAAGCTGGGAACTCATTATTAGCAACCACATTATGAAGGGTTGGGTCAATATTTAATACATATTTTAACCCAGTTACAAATTCATCAGCATATTTTGAGTAATCTATTCTATAATTATTAGAATTCGACCAAACACAGGTTTCAATCCAATTACCTTACTCTGAAGTTTCCGTTGAGGGATGTTGAATAATGACCTCTTCGACGGTTTTAGTGATAGATGACCTAAGAACCCGTTTCGAATTGGCTGTACTGGCAACAGTATCAAGTTTCCTTTTAGCCATTTGGCCATAGATATATGGTCAGTAATATATTCCAGCTTTTGCTACTTTTCCAGTCATTCCCTCCAATGTTCCAAGGAGTTCCAGTGGCAAAACTGATTATAAATATCGATATCTGGGGAACCCTGCAGGTAAAGATCGATCCTCATCTTAAATTAACCCAGTGGCGATAACACCCTCGAAATTCTCAAAACATAATTCAAAGAATATGAAAATAGTGGTGACCTTTGCAAGTGACGACACGGTCATTGAACTGGATGTCTCCGAGGAAACAACATTATCTGACTTGAAAACTCATATTGCAATTGGAACTGGTCATGATTTAACGAATTTACTATTAATCCATAGAGATCAAGTATTATCAGGAGATGATAAACCTTTAAAGACATGGAATGTTAGTGATGACGATCTTATAATTGTCAGCGAGAACTCTTCAGGAGAAGTTCGTGTATCTACTGGATCAAATAATTCTTCTAATGGGTCTCAAATACCTTCCGAGGTCATTCAACAGATTGAAGGGTTAAGACAAACATTACTAAGTAATACTTCCATGAGACAACAATTCGAACAACGGATTCCACAGCTAGGGTCAGTCATTAGTGATGCAACTAGGTTTAGGGATCTTATCATTGAAGTGGAGAATGCTCAACGTACTGCTCAACAATCTCGAAATGAAGAAATGAGACGATTACAAGCTGATCCAGATGATCCAGAGAACCAGAAACGGATCTTGGAATTGATTCAGCAGGAACAGGTTATGGAAAATATGCAACAAGCAATGGAACATCATCCAGAAATGTTTGGTGTTGTTACAATGCTTTATGTTGAAGTAGAAGTAAATGGGCATAAAGTTAAAGCATTTGTAGATTCAGGAGCTCAAGCTACAGTTGTTTCACCTGAGCTTGTTGAACGATGTAATCTTAAACATTTGGTCGATACACGTGCACAAGGTGTAGCTGTTGGAGTTGGTTCAGCAAAGATTCAAGGTAGAATTCATTCGGCACCAATGAAAGTTGGTAACTCGTTTTTCCCCTGTAGTTTTACAGTTATTGAGCAAAACAAAGTGGATTTATTATTGGGATTGGATATGCTTAAACGACATCAAGGGATAATAGACTTGAAAAGAAATGTGCTAGTGTTTGGTGAAACTGAAGAAGTTCCATTTTTGGGCGAATCAGAAATACCTAGAGAATTTGGTGGAGTTGGTGAAAATATACATCAACAAGATGGTCAAAAACTAGGTACCAGTGAAACATCATCCGCAGGCAACTCATCAAGTGCAGCTGCAGCAGCGGCAGCGGCAGCTACAAGTAGAGCTTCATCATCTAATCATTCTGAAAGCGATATAGAGATTTTGATCAATCTGGGTGTATCAAGACAAGAAGCTATAATGGCATTGGACCAAACAGGTGGTAATGTTGACCTTGCCGCTTCTCTTTTATTCTAATTATATATGTTATTTAACATTAGTATTAACAAGATGCAATATATTTTTGCTGTTACCGACGCATTCCTCTTTGTGCCATTTGTTGTTGCATGTAATTCAAAACTTCAGGAAACAATTGCTGTAATTGACGATACATATCATTTAAACTTGGTATCTCTGGTGGTGCAGATAAAATTTGTGGGAATGGCGCAAAAGCTGGTAATGATTTACCCTTATCAGCTATTAATGCCAAATATGCCAAATTACATTGTAAACGTTTCATACATGATAAATATAATGTAGCTTCGGGACTCGTATTTGAGACTACTCCATTATTTTTTGATTTTTCTTCATTAATTTTGGTATTAGCTTGAATTGCATGTGTTAATAATTCTTGATTAATATTTAATACCAATGACACTCGTTTTTGATCCAAATCCAGCCGACGTTCTACTTCTAGACCCGCAAAAGGCGCGCTGCTAGTCGCACCTCCATCACTAGACGTTTCATTGTGTAAAGATGCAGGAGACGACGTAGATGCTGGTGAAGGTGCAGAGCCTGGGGAAAGCATCATTCTATTATTATTGAGATTGACTTTAAATGATGGTTTCCCAACGACACTTGGAGGTACCTGCCCCCTGTTTTGTGCCAGTTGCTGCTGCTGCTGCTGCTGCTGTTGCTGCTGTTGTTTTTGCTGCTGCTGCTGTTGTTGTTGCTGTTGCTGTTGTTGTGGTATTTGGTTCTGTATTGGCTGAGGTTGAGGTTGTTGGTAGTTGGGATAAGGGAAAGCCTGTTGTTGAGGGTTTAACTTGCCAGATAACGTTGGACGACCCTCGTCTAGTCTGTGGAAAGAAAGTTGAAGGCCCTGCTGCGGTGGAGCTTGTTGAGGTTGTAAAGTGAATCCATTTGGAGCTATTCCATTGGCAACTATTCCAGGAGCAATTGCCCCGTTCGCTTGATTATTACTCAAATGATTCAGATTATTCAAATTACTATTTTCATCATTATAACCCGTTTGATATCTCATGCCATAATCCAAATCATTACCAGTCGGAGCCATGTTAAATGACCCGAACCCTGTTGGGCCCGTGTTGTTCATACTTGCTCGTTAAGGAAACTCTAACTCAATTTCAGTGCCTCAATATTGATATTAATATTAATATTGAGCTCAATGCATGCGAGATCATGATCTAGATCGATCTATAATTTACTTCATTAATATTAGAAGCGTAGAATTCTTAAAATCATGGGATGGAGTTACCAGAAGTATGACGAGCATAGTTGTAGCAAACTAGTTCAGGTAATTTTGAATTTGGCTTTTTTTGACTATTATTAGTTTCATAGTCATTGTATTCGTATTGTCAAGTATCGTAAACACCTGATGGATACTATTCAATTGAATAAGATATACGTGTATAAAAATGAAATATCTATGAAAATGTTTACATGAAAGCGGTATTACCGAACTTTTCGTTATAACCAGGTAATTCCCATCTACCCTTAGTAAGGATTTCATTAACCTTTTCATCAATATCAGGACGAGCCTTCTTCAAATCTTCAAGGGTCAAATCTTCAAATGGACGAGCACCTTCAATGTTATCCAAGGTCTTTTGAAGGTCAGCCAACTCCGAAGCGACCTTATTTTCAGTTTCTTTAGCACTTTCCAAGGCCTTAGCTTCAAAGGCATCGATTGTCTTAAGTTGTTTTGAAGTATCATAAGTGACCGGCTTGAAATTCTTGAATGCGTTTTCAATTTCATCCACAATCTTCTGGTTCTTCAACACTGATCGGTAGTAGGAGAAGTCGACGGTAGTTGGCTGTTGACTCAATTCGAAAACAGCCTTCTTTGCATCTTCATGTCGTTTTCTGAAAGCTTGTAATGATGCAGCAGTACTTCCGGTTAACCCAAGAGTACTGGCAATCTTTCCGTAATCCAACTTGAGTGCTTTCTACACAAGTTAGCATTAAACGATGTTTCTTCTATCCCAGTCCAAAGTCTTGGATTGGCAATACTTACGGATGCCATTGTGGTTTGGTAAAAATGATAGTTTTCAAAAGACAAACGTTGAATATTCAAATATTAAACCAATAAGCTTTGCGATCGATTTCTACCCAATAAAATTTGTCTCTCGAAAAATTCAGCCGTACTACCTTCAAGAATTCGATATCGATTAATTTAGCTGGTATAAGCCTTATAGGCCTAGGCCTACTAGGCGTCACCTGAAGCTACGCGTTATATCAGGTACAGATGTTTAATATTATAAATATTATTATTAATTTATTATATATATGGTACAATATCCCCCCACTTATTCAACTTTTCCTTTTCGATTGTCACCAAGAATCTTGCAAATACTTGTTGTTTGTCTTTACTCCAGGCCAATCCAGCATTTCTTAGTACTAATGACATTGATCCGTTACAAATCTGTTGAGCCTTTTCAATGAGACGTATTACCTTCGCGTAAATCCCGGTCAAGTAAGGTGACTGGGAATACGTCATTGCCCATTCGAATACTCCTGAATTTGCATATAACTTTACATCTGATTCTGCCACCAATCCATTCCATAGATAATCCAGAACCCAATTAATTTCACGATAATATACCGAAGTATCTGGTGACTGGTATATTATTTCATTGACTAATGGTAATTGGGATGTTCTGATACTTGGTGAAGCCATTAAGAATGAAGAAGCTCGCTCATAAAGGAAATGAGAAGGATTAGTTGTAATTTTCAGAATATGAGCTAATCCAATTGCAATACAAGGTGATAATTTATCAAATTGAGTATTACAAATTTTGCCAATCAATAATAGAACAGCAGTTTTCTCCTTGTATAAACATTCAATTTGATCATTTTGTAAGTATCCAAGAATATTACCCAAAATCCGTTTAGAACTATTAACAACATTTGAATCATTTGATGATAAACAACATATAACATATTCTAATGAACCAGATTCAATATAAGTTTTTAAATCTATTGAACCATCTTCATGGAATATCATATCACAACTTATTAATGAAAGTAATAAGAATTCTTGGTTATAACAATTTCCATTAAACCCATCAATATAACTTTTTTCAAAATTTTGAATCCTTTTCAAACAAGTAATTAGACCATCATTATTAAAATTGATATCAAAAGTTTCAACTTGAAACCATTTAATTGAATTTTTAATCCAGTCAACTTGTAAACTGATTTCAATTTTACCAAATTTATTGATTCGAAATAATGGTGGAGCTTCAAATCCAATATTAACATCAGTTCTTTCAGCATTATAAAATTGCCAAGAATTTATTCTTGAACTTAATGAAATACCATTATTAGCTTCAATTTTTTTAATAATATCAAGTAAAATAATATCCTTTGGTAAAATACTTCCATTAAATAATTGAAGTAATTTATTTTGAATTATTATTGATGAATTATTTTTTGAATCAAGTGAAAATAATTTCCATATAATTAATATTAATTCATTTGAAAGTTCTTTAATATTTTCAATAAGTTTTGATAATAATTTCCCAGAATTTATAAAATCAAATGATGGTATAGTGAAAATATAAATTCCAATTAATTTAATAAATTCATTCCCAAACATATTATTATTTTCAAGACCAATTTCAATAATTGCTTCAAGTTGATTTTTAGAAACTAATGACCAAATATCAATATTAGATTGAGTAATTTCCAATATTAATTGTTTACAGTATTCATCAACAATATCAAATAAATCGGTTCGTTTTTGAGAACAACATTCAGTAAGCCATACAGTTGTTCGTTGAAACCAAGGTCGAACAATATCACCATGACCAAATTTAAATAAATTACATGCCAATTTAACAACTTCTTGACTAACTGTTTCCTTAGTAGATAATTTTTTACCATTTAAAATTTGTCCTAGAATAATACAAGTATCATTTTCAAGAGTATCAATAACTTTTGATAAAAATGAAATTGATCCTAACAAATTGTTACTTGATTTTAATAAATCAATAGATAATTTAGTAACATGAGATAAAATATCCTTTGATTCAATGTTATTATTCAATAATATAGTATTAATAATTGTAATATAATTTTCATTAGTAAGATTATTCTTACAAATTTCAATCAATTCATTTGAATAATAACCAGTCTTTTTTAATAAAGAATTTAAAATAATAAATTCTTTTTGTGATATGAAATTCATAATTTGATTAATATCAATATTTTCAATTTTTAAATTATTAATATTTTCAGAAAGTGATGTGATTAATGAAGGATAAATCTCACATAATTGTTTAATTTTTATTAAATCAAGACCAAACCCAATTTTTGTTAATTGCTTTATACAATCTTCAATAACCTTTTGATCATTTTCTCTTTCAATAATTAATAATAAATCATTTGAATCAAGTATCCATAATCCATTTCGAATTAAATTTCCTTCAAGATTAAATACAAATTTTTTAAATTCATTATTAAAATCAATTAATGGTATTGAATTAAAAAAAATATCAAACACATGTTTTTTTTTAGGTAATGAATTTAAAAAATTTAAATCATTTAAAATATAATTCCAAAGATTTTTTGGTATATTATTTAATAAAAATTTCATCAATCCTTCATCATGTAATATTCTAAATTTAATTGCTTGAATTTCTAAATTTCCAATAATATATATTGATAAATTTTTTCTTTTTAAAATTTCATCCTTTTCACTATTAATAATAAAATCAAAAAATTCATTATTACCTAATCCATACCAATTTTTTCTAATATTTTCATTATAATCATCATATAATAAATAATGAATATTTTTAAAACAATTCAAATTTTTTATTAATTTTTGACATGCTTTTAAATCTTCTCCACAAATTGCTGAATCCCTGATATATTTTCCTAACCATTGTTCTACTAATTTATCTTCTTCAATATATTTAAATTGATTTAGTAAAACAACAATAAACAAACTTAATGATTTATTTTCAGTTTTTAAATTTGAATATTGATCAAGATATTTATAAGGAGATCTTAAACATCTTGAAGCAGATTCATCAATTAAATTCCATAACTTATTTTGAGAATCTTCATTCATATTTGAAACATTTGATGATTCTAATGAATAAAGTAATATTTTTATTGGTTCAATAAAGATTTCAGATTGAAATAATAAAGTAGGTGATACTAAATTTTGTAAAATTAAACAAGCTTGTTCCATAAATATATTATTAAAAGCACTTAATCTTAATAAACTTGTAAATAAAGAATATTTTAAATCATTTGATTTATTCCACCATTTACCATTACCAATTGTATTAGCTTGAACTAATAATCCTAATTGAATTTGTATAAGTTTTAAACCTTTAAAATTATTATTTGATTGCCAATCTAATATTAAAGAATTTGGTAAAATAAATTTTGTCATTTCAAGTATATTTGGGAAATTTTCAGCATAAAGTGATAAACTTTTAATAATTGAAGTTTTTAAAATTTCTTGTTCTTGTTGATTATTATTAAATTTTTTTTCTTTATTTAATAATGATGATAAAATTGAAATATTAGGATATCTTGATGAACATAATTCATCACTTATTGGATTAATTTCCCAATTTAATTCTTTAAATTTTTTTGAAATAATTTGAAATTTTTTAATACTAAGTATTAAAATTTGTAAACCAAAATAATTAATTAAAGAATTTTCATTTGTTAATGATTTAATTAATGATCTTGATATTAAAGTAGGCATAATATTTTCTAGTATAATATCAATTGATGGCTTTTCAATTAAAACCGGAGGAGGAATTTGAATAATTCTTGAAATAAATCCAGTTAATGATACCCAAAATGAAGTTAATTTTGGATCAAATGACATTGTATTATTTAATGCCATTAAATAAGGATAAATAAGTTCAGTACAATTAGATAAAATATCAATTGCTAAATTTTGTTGTTGAATATCTTCCCATGGTTTAAGTATTCTTAATATTGAATAATTTGTTTTATTTGAAATTTCTTCAAATGATGATGATAACCAACCTTTATCAAGAAATTTTATACCATAAATTGAATCATTTGATAAAATATTAAAAAAATTGTATAAATTTTTTGAAATATTTTCATTTTTATTATTAAATAATTTTAACCAATGTTGTAAAATCCAATCATTAAATATACCAATTTTTTCAGTTTTTGAAAAATTTGAATTTTTTAATAAATGAATTTCTAATAAATTTAAAGCTTTTAAAATTAATTCTTCATTATCATGATTTAAATGTTTCATCCAACCACTTATAATACGTTTTTGATTAATTAAATCTTTTTTAACTTGATTAGAACCATTAATAAATAATTCAAAGTATAAATTTAAAAAATTAAATCTCATACTTTGAGATTCATCTTGTAAAATTTCAATTGATGCAAGAATTTTAGCAATTGATTTATGATTAAAATCTAATATACCAAAAAGATCATTAGCAAACATACCATTATTAAATTTACAAATTTCATAAAGAAAATTAAGACATGGATTTGTAATATTTGGTCTAGTCATTGCTAATGATTTTGTAATTTCCTTAACACGAGTATCAATGATATCTCGACATAGCTTTATACCATATGGCTTCAATGCATCATAATTATCGCATGTTTGAATCAATTTACCAAAAGATTTTGTTGCAAATGAAAATGATTTATATTTGGATGAATTCGAAAGGTATCCCCATGATTGTAGTAATAAATCTCCAAATCCATCATTTAAAAACTTGACTAATTTGGTGACATCCGAGTCTTTGTTCTTGGCAAGTGTCAAATACCGAGACAGTTCTTCGAACCGTTCTTCGTCTAACCCTTCTTCGTATTTCGACATGAAATTTAGAATATACTGAGCTCAGTGAAAAAAGTTTAGATTGATCATCGGATAAATTTCACCTGCAGATATCGATAACGTTACGCTAATATATTCAAAATTCGAATTCCGAGATTGATAACATGTTACATGTACATGTATATACGGTAGCCCAATTTTCATTATCCAATACCAAAATGATTACCAAAATACAATATCATTCAAGTAAAAACTACCAAATACAGGATTATCCAACTATAACAGGTCATATAATATAAAGTACTAGTATGTAAAGTATTGGATCTAAAATTACAAATTAGGGTATAAAAGAAACGAAGATTTAATATAATAATTTAGTCAATTCACGTATCAACATGAATAAAATTTTGAGGGAAGTAACCATCAAATCCCCATAGAACATCATCATAATTCAAGTCATCGCAGAAACCTCCACCACTTGGACCAATATGCATACAATGGACATCAGGTCTAAATTTGACCATATTTTGATGGACGGCTCTACAGAAGAGAGTATTTTGACCACCTTCATAAGCTTCACCAAATCTTGTTTCGTTATAGAGGAAGTTCATACACTCCTCATCGCTATTGTATTGCAAGTTTGTGCCGTTACAATATAGATGATGGATGTTACAGATAGATTTAGCAAGTTCATACTTGACCAAATCCTTGCCAGCTTCAGTAGGAGTTGTAGTATTAGTAAGGGCCATTGAGTAAGCATCAATGACTATATCATAAGCCCAGTCGAAATATCTGAACACTGCATCATATTGAGCGATCTGTCTCTGGTCATTATAAAGAGCCCATAGATCAATCTGAGCTGGGATGGTTAATCCCAGAGCATCCAAAGTGAAGTTGTAAATGGCCGACCCTGAAAACTGGTTACATCCACCGGAGAACTCAGTGATGGTCCAGTCAATCGGGGTACCAACAAGATTAGCGATCCCGGGGGTATCAAGATAAGCGAAAAGACCAAAGATGTACTCAGTGTTGAGCTCTCTAGATTGGAAATCTCTGGTCACATCAACTCTGCCGTAACAATCTTCACTGAATATGGTCGAATTGATGGACTCTGCTTGGAGAACGTTGTTGGGGTAAGTGAAGTTGTTGTTGAACTCAACATACAGTTGATATAACTCTTCACTGCCAATGGTGCAGTTTTGAATCTCTGTATAATTAAGCGCAGCATGTGGGAAGTGAGAGCTAGTAGGTTTAACCTCGTCGGTAACAGTCACCGTGACTTCACCAACTGTGGATGTTTCCACGAGGGTGACCGTGTCTATGACCGTGTCTGTGACCGTGTCTGTGACTGTGCCAGCTACCGTGCCGGTGACTGTTGGTTTGGTGACGGTTTGAACGAGAGTGACCGTGTCTGTGACTGTGTCTGCGACTGCTGGCTTGGTGACGGTTTGGGTGACCTCGCCCTGCGTGATGTACTCTGTCTCATAGTAGACGGTCTCCCGAATGATCTCTGTCTCGGTGACGTACTCTGTTTGGCCGTACAAGACGACTGTCTCGGTGTCATGAACGGTCTTGGTACCGAGCGCGTTGACAGTTTTGGTATCGTGGACGGTCTCGGTGTCATGGACAGTTTTGGTGTCTGTCTCCTTAACGGTCACGGTGACCGTGGAGTTGCCGAAGGGACTGGCCCTGGCGCCAGCGACGACGACGAGTGCTGCGACCAAAAGGCTTGTGCAACGCATTTTTTCTGGGTAAAGTTAAGCAAAGCTGTCTGGACAGCTCGCTCCAAGGGGGGAACCTTGGCTCTATTTATATATGTGAAATTTCTCGTCGGGACCCTAGCTGAACCCATGTGCAAATCAAGTCGAATCAACGCGAATCCGCGGTGCCGCGTAGCCACAGATATGTGCGGATCTGACGCTTTGCCTTGTGGAGATCCAGCACTCAACAAATTATCTGAGACTTGCCTATCGGTAGTATCGCTATTTCTGAGTTCTGTGGAGTCGACAAAATCGTCTGGGTTTTCCCAGCGTTCAACCCCACCCCTCCTACAAACGATATTTGACAGTAATTGATGAACCATGGATTTACGAGGCTATAGCTTTTCTGACCACGAACCAATGGACTTTGAATGCCAAAACGCAAAATCCAGGCGCTCGAACTCGAAAATATAAAATTAAAGAGAATGTACCGAATTTGGCGTTCTCGAGACTGGCGGAGATCCCTCGTGGGATCGTCAGTTGATAACCGCGTCATGCATCTCCGACTGGAAGATTACAATGCAACGCCGCTATTGTCGATTGATCAATTGATTTAGATGAATGAGAAACTCAAAATGAAAAAAGTGGTACTAAGTGCTACAATGCAGGCAATGCTGGAAAATATTCAAAGCGTTCACGGAAAAAAAACTTTGAACAATTGCATTGTAAAAAATACTTTTTTTCAAATTTCAGTCACGTGACTTTTCCCCCCTGATAGTTTTATAACGTTCAATTCAAATTTGAAACCAAAATCATTTATAAACCTGCCATCTGGCTTGAGAAGAAATACAATTGCAATAACGAAGATTTGTAAAAACTCGGATGATTAATCAAAGAAACGACTAATCTGATTGGACGAAATGAGATCTCGCTAAACCGATTCAATGCTCAATACTGTAATTATCGATTCAAGCTCAAACCTTAACCTAACAACATGTTATAATTATAGAGTAAAATGTATATGGCCATATAAATAGCTAAAATATAATTTATATAAATGTAACGTGATTTCTAATTGTAGCGACGTAACAGATTACAGCTAGGATATTGAGAAATGCTTTTGGCACGAGCATGGCCAAGGGCTGTAGCCAGGACTCTGAGGGCTTCGGGGACTCTGAGGACTCCGCTTAGACCAGCTTTTGCTCCGTTACGGTTCAAATCAACCAATACTCTGATATCTAGAAATATTTATACCACATCAAAATGGCAGCGTGCTACTAGTGCTACTACACCTACTACTGCCGCTGCCTCTGCTGATTTTCCGAGTTTGCAAACTGTTTCCAAGACTGGCCAATGGCCAGAGACGTCTCCTCGAGGTGTCGGTATCTGGCTTTTGGGATGTGCTGGGCTCGTGTTTGGTATTGTTGTTTTAGGAGGATTGACGAGACTTACTGAATCAGGGTTAAGTATCACCGAATGGAAACCAGTCACTGGATCGTTACCTCCCTGGACCCAGGAACAATGGGAAGCCGAGTTTTCTTTATATCGAGAATCACCGGAATATAAATTATTAAATGCTAACATGAATCTTGAAGAATTCAAATTTATCTATTATATGGAATGGACTCATCGATTATGGGGTAGAGCCTTGGGATTATTGGTAGTTTTACCGGCCACTTATCTGATAGCTAGACGGAAAGTCAGTTTGAGAATTGCTAAACGACTTGTAATGATTTCTGGGTTGGTTGGATTACAAGGAGTTATTGGTTGGTGGATGGTTAAATCAGGATTAAGTGATGATTTTTTAAATAAATTAGATTCTCATCCAAGAGTTAGTCAATATAGATTAGCTACCCATTTAGCGGCTGCTTTACTTCTTTTCATTGGTACTTTTAATACTGGGCTAGACATTTTAAGAGTAAATAAATGGGTAAAGGACCCTATAAATGCTCTAAAGGAAATTTCTATACTTAAAACTTCAAATGTTTTGAAAGTTAAAAAAATTGGTTATGCATTGCTAGGTTTAGTATTTATTACCTCAATAAGTGGAGCATTTGTTGCTGGCTTAGATGCTGGAATGATTTATAATCAATTTCCTTATATGGGTGATGGATTAATTCCACCAAGTAGAGAATTATGGGATAATCATTATTCAACTGATCCAAATTCAAATTTTAATTTGATTTTTAAAAATATGTTGGAAAATCCAGTAACTGTTCAATTAAATCATCGTATCATTGCTTGTACTACTTTTATGGCAATCTTTTTAATGCATATGTATACTTTGAAAAAAAGACCAGTTATACCAAGACCAATTTTTAAAGCTGGCGCTTGGACAATGGCTGCAGTATCTTTACAAGTAACTTTAGGTATTACTACTTTATTATATGTTGTTCCTGTACCATTAGGTGCTTTACATCAAGCAGGAGGTTTAACAACATTAACAATGGTATTAATATTTTTAAGTAGATTGAGAATTCCTCCATCTCAATTACAAAAATACTTTCAAAAATTATCACAAATTAATTCAAAATAATTAAAATTGATAAATTTTATAATCTTGTATATAGTAATTCTTTTTTTTTACCAAATTCTTTTTTTTTACCAAATTCTTTTTGCTGCCATTTCAAATCTTGTAACATTCATTAATTCTGATATACCTCCATCACCATTTGCTGAAGGACGATGAGGAATATATTCTTTTACATGTTCACCAGGATCATATAAATCATTTCTCATTTTATCATCAAGCTCAATAACTCCAAACCCCTTAGGAGTATCCAAAATATAATCATCCAAATCAGACGATGGATGATTTGAAACAATATTTCTTCTTCTATATTGCCTTGATTTCATATTATAATGTTTTCTATAAGAATATTTCACCAAAAGTAATCCAATAACTAATTTCATTCCTAACAAAACAATAAATATCATTAAAGTGAAAAATAAAAAATTAAATGATAAATATAATTGAAATGAATATCCAGATATTGTTATTGTTGATCTAAATAATCCATCAATTTTTTCCATGGTAGATTGCGTAACTGGACTTGCAGCTCCTGGTAAATTTGTAATTGATGATGATGATGATATAGAAGTAATTGTTGAAGGCGTTGGTTTCAAATTTGTTGATTGTTCAGCAATTGTTATATATGATTGTAAAATCATTTTAGCTAATACACAAGTTAATGGGAAAATTGCTAATCCTGTTCTTTTAGTAATTATTAAATCACTAAATGCATTTTCTGCATAATCTAACATTAATACATCAAGAAATTTATTATAAATTCTTGATCTAATATTATTAAATCTTGCAATATATGCATGTTTTAACCAATCAACAAATATTTCACTACCAACTACTACAATAGTTGGACCAAATAAAGCTCCTAACCATCTATTCCAACCAGCCCATGAATTAGGAATAATCCCAATATTACTAACTTCAACTAAATTCCTAATACCAATAACTGATAACATCATTAATAGTTGAAATCTTTCTGTTATATCTGCACATGTTAATTGAAATAAATTCTCTCTTTCAAATTTCTTAAATACTGTAGATTTAATCTCTGAAAATTGATTACTTAATAATAATGTAAGTAATGCATTGGAATATGAATTGATTGCAACATTAAGGGTAATAATTTGGTATAATAATACTAAACAATGAACAAAGCAATATATTAATACCAATATTAAAAAAATTATTGTTCGATATATTGAATTTAATGTAATTTTTGAAAATAAACATTGTAAAACATCTTGTCCTAATGCTGAACATAATTTATCAGCTATTTCCAAAACATTAAACATTACATATAATTTAATTGCTGATTGACCTCTTATATTATGATAAATCTTACTTGTATCTAATTGAATAAGATTCCATAACGTTATAGTTAATATTAATCCTTTTATAATGTCACCTCTTCTAGATAATGGTAAATGACGATTACTCATTAATAACCACCATGAATAAATAACTCTTAATGGAAGAATTGTTAACGTATAAAGAAAATTATCAAAACATGTTAATATACCAAAAAATACAACCTTCTCCAAACTTAAAGGAATTTTAATCAAGTTTATCAAATTCTCATCATTATACACTTGTTCATTCATATTTGTACCTCGTAATTGCATTAATAAATATTCCCAATATGTAATAGGTCGTTTATCCCTTTTTGAAGGAATATACCGTTTACGTCTATCCTTTTTGTAATGGGACTCATATTTGCTCTTGATATCCTCCATACTTTCCTGTTTAATACCATCTTTGATACCATCTTTGATACCATCTTTGATACCATCTTTGATAGTATCATGTTTGATAGTATCATGGTCCAAGGCCCCAGGTTCCTTATGGATTTTGGCTGTTTCCATGGTATATCATTCGTAGGCCAACTAACGCGTAACGTACGTAACGTTATTAATATTAGTTTAATTTTAACGTCGACGGTTAAGCTTTGTACGTACGTATACGTACGCGTATATATAACATACTAATATTCAACGATAACATGCACATACAATTTATCGATATATCAAGCTTTAATTAAGAGATGGATCTAGAGCTCTCGAGATCGATCAGATATCGCGATAGCTACGGTATCATGAAACTCCCAGAGAATGCTTCTGATTCATTGACCAAGTTTGTTGGAGGACTCCAGAAATATGAAAAGCCTGGATACTTGTCCACCAAGGAAGGCTCAGATATTACTCTTATGCTAATAGAACTAATGATCAATAAAATTGAGCCTGATTTATTGAAATTCGCTTCAAGATTTTTGACACCTCAAGATTATGATGATCTTATACTTGAAAGAACAATTATTCATATTTGTGGATATCCGCTTTGTAACAATGATCCAAAGGGGGTTGGAAACGAGCATCAGATCCATTTAAGGAAAATCAGTATGGTTTTACCATCAACTTATTTATCACAATATTGTAATCGTGATCATTATCAAGCATCAATGTTTTATAAAGCTCAATTATCTGAAATGCCTATATATCTACGTAAGGATATAACAGTTTTGGATTATGGGAAATGTATATATGAAGCTGAAATATGTCTTTTAGAAGATGTTAAACAAAAATCTAGAAATGAAGGTATACCAATGAAACAAGTTATAGAACAATTTAAAATGATATCTATTCGAAATGATGGAGTTGAATCTAAACAATTGAAATCTAATGATGAAAAAGTTTTGGGATTAGCTAAGGAAGTTGACAAATTGAATTTGAATGAACGAACTTCTCCATCATTAGATGCTTCAAATGAAGATTTTATTGATAATAATCCAAATATAATTGATGGTTATAATGCAAAACGTTAGTTTTATTATTTATTATATATATATATATATATTTATTTATATATTTATTTATATTTTTGTTATATTTTTTTTTTTAAATCCAGATGAATATGTTATAGTATCAATTGGATCAAATTTATAAGCAATTTTATATTCCTTTTGTTTCATTGATTCCCAACGTTTTTTTTGTTTTTTTAAATAAATTGGTAATAAATAATCTCTAAATGCTAACAAATGACGACGATATCTTAATGATTTATCTTTATAAAGTTTTCTTTTATATTTCAATTTACCAATTTGAATATTTAATTCCTTTGTCCATTCATCAATTATTTCTGATTTATTACCCATTTTATTAGTACCAACTTCCCATTCCCATTCAGCATGACTTAATGCCAATTCTAAATCATTTTGTAATCGACGAATCATTCCAGTAGGATCAAATTGTTTTAAATATTTCATATAAGCTCCACGTTTATCACTACCTCTTCTATTACCATAAATTTCCAAATATGATATAGGACCAATTCCTGACCCAGTTGTTTTAATTCTTGGTATTCCACTTTCAGGATTTTGCAATTCACGATTGAACTGATTTTGAAATTTGATATTTTGGCTTTGAATTAATTCAATTGGAATTAAAATATTTCTAATATAATTATTATCAAGTGAATATTTTTTGGATAATTTCCCTTGTGATTGAAATTTGGTTAATAATTTATTAAAATGAATATTATTAATTGATTTTAAATTAGATTTAATTTGTTCATCATTTTTTGGACCATTTTTATAAATTAGTAATAAATCTTTTGATTCCTTTTTTGGAGTATTAATTGAATTTTCAAGAGCTAATTTTGTCCTTTTTTTTAATAATTTCAGATTTTTTTTAAAATTTTTAATTTCATCATAAATTTCATTCATTAATGAAGGATTATTACTTTGATTTAAATATCTTAAACGATTTTCCCATAATAAACCAATTTTTAATTTCTCCAATGCTATTCTTTCATTTTTAATTACTTTACATTCTTTGAATTTATCATGAGCAATTTTAGAAAGAATGATCCGGTTATGAGAACTTAGATTAGTAGCATTGAAAATGTGTAATAATATTCGACGATATAGTCGAGTAACTGGAATGGTATGTGATTTGATTCCACTAATATTCACGGCCATTGGTCATTATAAATAATAAATCATTTATCACAATATACTTAAGATGTAATTAAGTTATAGCAAGCTATAAAGCTTTATAATATTATAATTAAATAAATAAATTAGATCGATTAATCATTATCAATAGGAATTTCTACTGAAAATTCATCATTTTTTGAAATTGCAAAGGCAAATGTTGTACCATCATGAACATCTAAAGCATGAAGTTTTTGGTCATAATTTTGTAATTCATTCCATCCAGCCTCGAAATTCGATTTTTCTTGAGGTAATGCTAACCGTAATTCATCAATTGTAAGTTGTTCATTTGATTCTTCATCATTTGAATTTGTTGTAGGATCATTTGAAGTTTCAAATGATGGTATAGGAATATCTATATCATCATTATCACCGATTTTAGTATTCAATACATTTGTTTCTTTCAACGACTCGACAATCAAGGATCTCAAGTCATTGACCGTTGCAGTTTCCTTTACCAGAAACAACAAAGTCACTTTGCCCCTTTTGGCCTTTACTGTAACCGACTTGACCTGTTTTTTCGGTGCCATTTTATAACTTTCAAGTTATGAAGTGATTAATCATTTTTCTTTCGAATTCACGATCATTTAATACGCTTATTACCCGGAAGTATATTCTAAAAATTGTATAGCAGCTATATATAGCTCATACGACTTTACAATAAATTCATTGACAATGGACATTACATTATGGGAAATGTTTTATTATTATTTTTTGGGGGGTCATTTTAATTATATATATAACCATGCTTAGTTGACCAAAGCAGAGGCAGTGGAAGATTCATACTTCCAGGTAGGTGGCAAGACACCGGTGGTCTTGTAGTATCTGGACAATCTGTGGATTCTAGATTCAACAAGAATCAATCTGAACTTTGAATCCTTATCCTTTCTATTTCGTTCCAAATGCTTTCTAATAGAAACAGCCTTCTTGATTAAATGGTACAAATCTTCTGGGATTTCAGGAGCAAGACCTAAACGACACTCTGTCAGCATAACCATTTCAACAAATAATAAAATTTCACCAAACAGAGGTACAAAAACTGATTTTCGTTATTGACAGGAAAAGAGAGCATATATATAATTATAATATATATTACTCCATTTAGACTTTCCTCAATTTTCAAAAAAACAGCATTATACATGCTACAAAATCACAGATCAATACTTACCGTTAGACTTCAAGATACGAAGGATCTTGTTACCGGTGGCTACTTTGACTTGAGTAACACCTTGAGAATCTCGAAGGAGAACACCAATCTGAGAAGGAGTCAAACCCTTTCTGGCGTTCTTGATGATCATGTCAACAACCTCCTCGGGAGAGTTCTTGTTCCATGAGGGAACGTGTCGAGAGTATGGGATAGCTGAAGCTGAAATACCCTTTCCTTTGCTGTGTAAACGACCCATTGTTGAATATTTTATAAATTGAAATTAATTAGTTGAATGGTTCAAAGTCAAAATAGAGTCAATTTTTCATCATCGATCAATCGCATATATTAGAATTTTTATTTGTGACTGCGATTAGGGCTTTAGGGCTAAACCTTTCTGAATTCAGCCGTATGATATTTTGATATCTAAATTTAAAGCTTTTATGCATGTTATACATAAATGTACATGTTATAAATATTTAGTTATAGAGAATCCAAATTCCCTATCCATGGACATATGAATTACAATTGATGAAGTTATTGATATTGATATTATCTATGGAAATAAGTATGTCCAATGAGCTTTAGAAATAGCTAAATACAAAGTTGTATATATCAACCAATAATCAATGACTTGAGGTCATCCAATTCTTCGGCTTCTTCTACTTCAATAACCCTAGAATATTAGAACGCTTCCATCTTTCCTTCTATAGTGTATCGCCAACTTACTTGCCAACGCCTGCCTCGTTTCTGACCAGCTCGACTGCACCGGCATATGTCATTCTGTTGTTCTGGCTGGTGTTCAAGGGCCGATAGTATATCAGCACCAGAGGAGTGGACTTGCGGCCGTCAGGGTACGTAATTGGATAAGATACTATGACAAACCGAGGCGAGTTCTCCGGCAGCGCTTCTTTCAAATCCTCTTCATTCGTTAGAGGCGATTCCGGGTCGGTGTCTTCGATTTTGATAATTTGGTCGGGATAAGTAACGTTTAGCACTATCGCCAACAACGTCTTTGCCTGGGAACTGCTGAACCGAAACTTGCGTATCCGTTCTTTGGAGTCGGCGTCAAACGTGTACAGGTTCGCCTGAGACTGGCAAGGTTAGCCACTCCGTTCATCATCCATCATTCTTCTTACCATTTGTTGATATTATCTGAAGCTTCAATATTGGATTAAGATCTCTATAACGTTAACTTAATATATTCTATCTATAGAGCTAGAGCTAAGTGGATACATGCAAATAGGACCGTTCACATATGTTATTAAACTGGACAATTCATTAATTACATAGATAATTAGGTCATTAGTCATGTCTCATGCCATGTTGGTCATTCGTCTGGGCGACCGTAGCTCCTGGAAGGACTGGTTCCGTATAACGGGATTATTAAGGTTCCGCGCAATAGGAGATACGGGCCCATACCCGGTAAACACAAGTTCCTCCTTTTCCACTGTAACTTCTGCCGAGGAAACGCAAGCGGTGGTTCTGCTATCTGGTGTTGCTGCCGGTTCGTTGCAATTACCCTCCCTTGAAGTTGCTGGGGGCTCATTAATCAGTGAAGTCCGCTGTAAAACAAGAAAAAGATCCTCAGCACTCACTGCTGGCCGTATCTTGCGGCTGTCCTCTGGTACTTTGGGTCCATACGTGTCTTCCTCGCCTTGACATGCCAACGGAACGCACACTTCTGTCTCGTTGCTGTTGCAGCCTTCAAGAACCAAAATGGATTTTTGTCGTTTGCGGGGTTTCAGGGGCCTTGGAGCCACGACCCTCACATGGCTTTGGCCTTCGCCCTGTCCGTCGCTGTCCGCAACGGTATCCGCAACGGCGGCGACGTCGCTGTTCAGCGCTGTGGGCCCCGGCAGTCGCGTGGCCATGGGCGCAGTAACTTCCAGAAAGTGGGTTGGTTGAAAGACGGCCCAGAAGGTTGGAGTTCCAAGCTTGAGCTTAAGCTTAGAGTAGCGCTCCGATAAGATCTGGAGTACTTGGTTATAACGTTATTTAGGTTTGCAATTGGTAACCGTTATTGCGCATAATCTCGGTATCAACCGTATCATCGATTCGCACGTTATACTAACGTATACGTTATATATACGCACAATGTTACTATGGCCATGGTAGTACATACTATAGGCCTATGTACCAGCTGGTACGACTACTAGCTGGCTAAGTCTTATGAAATGGCTTACTTCCAGAATATATTATACGCAAACAATATTTAATATTACTTATCTACTCGTCTGTGGTTTCCTCCAAGGATCGTTCCTTGATTACCAATGGCTTGCCAGTGATACGGAAATAAATGTCCTTGACATCATCTGTGGTGGTTTCGAAATGCGAAGTAGCATCGTAGCTCTTCGAAATGTAGACATGATCCTTAGTACCATCTTCGATAGGCTCATAGAGTTCAGCGATCCCCATTAACGTATCTACACGGTACCCGAGTAGCTTGAATGCCGGTTCAAGTTCCACATGAGGAGCATCTGTTTCAATGATTGTGGAGACAATGGCTAGATAATGACCCTTCGCGGCCACATTATGAGCAGATGATACTACCGCAATATAAATATCATTCTTCCTCTTGACTTGGTTCTGAGGGATGATAATTTGAACCGAATCAAGGTTATCTGTGCCAGGAACAGGATGATCCAAAATACAAATGGCTCTAATAACCCTTTGACCAGTCTTTTTAACCTTTTCTGGGAAATATGTAGGATCACCAATAACAATTTTAGCCTTTGCAGTTTCACCTTCAGATTTGACTCCAGCAACAGTTCCATCATCGTTATAAACAATTTCATCAATAGGTTTAGAAAGCATATAAGTACCACCATAAATAGCTGACAATCTTGCAAATCCTTGAGGTAATTCACCCAATCCATAAAGAGGATAGATATATGGGGATTTCCCATATCTTGCAACTGAGTTCAAGTAAAGCTTGATTCGGTCAAACGTTTCTCTAGCTGGTTCTTTTAAATAATCATCATTAGTCCAAAGTGCCATCGCATGACCAATAAAATCCCTTGTACCAGTTTCTAATCCAAATTTAAGATAAACCTCAGTCATTGTATTCTTATCCAGATTTAACCCTTGATGAGTACTGGGTTGGTCATCATCATAACTACCAACAAATTCTAAAAATTTCTTCATTCTTCGCTTTTCAAACATCCCCATTAATGGTGATCGAATAGCTTCCATCTCACTAGAGGGCACTTTGGCTATCCGTCCGTCCCTATAAACATAAGACCCGCCAATCTGCTTGAACTCAATGTAAGTAGTCACTTTGGTATGGATCAAAATATTCGTCAATTCTCCTCCGGCCATCAAGAATTTGGGAATTAGGTCTACATTCCAATCACGATTCTTACCCAATGACTCCGGAGGAGAAACACTGGGCCGGAACTTCTGGTACAGCTGCGTAAGGTTCAACGAAGCGCTCTCCCTAGGGTTGTTAGTTATGCGTTCTTCCCTAAACCACCCCCCACCCCTGGTTGGTGATTATGTTTGTTGTTGTTATTACTTACCCTCCATAATGATCCTGACGGTCCATGTGGAGAACCTTCTTACCCTCCACAGACAAAATCCCCGAGAGAATGCACTCAGTCAATCCGGTACCTGCCGTTAGCCATGGTCAATTGGACTCCCGTTCACGGAATACTCACCTAGAACAATCACGTCGTACTCTTCATTCATTGTTAAACTGGTGATAAGTATAAAGGGCAAAGTAGCTACAGCTGGTTATATCGAGCAATATTGAACTATCATCGATCATGTTTAGTGTTGCATACGTTTAGTGTATTATCTGAAGCGCACGTGACATGTCCAAAAAATGTCATAACCCTAGAATTACGTCCTAGCCAAGTTTATAATGCTTGTATACTACTGTTATATGAATTGAGTATCGTCCTTTTGTAATTTTTTCAAATTATTTCAAGTAGTGTTGTTTGGATATATAATATCACGTGCGCTGTGCCGGACCGAAATCGGCCCGGATAGCGTAAAAAATCCGAGTTAACTTTATATATGACCAATAACTTATGACAAATTAATTTGAAATATTTAAATTTACTCCAACTCAATGAGTAAATCAGTGGTTGTTTTGGATAATGCGGTATTCCGACCGTTTGCTGATGGGTTGAAACGAAAGATATTTCCAAACCCTATAAGCATTAATATTAAGCCAAATGAACGTTGGGCAATTACTGGACCGGGGAAATCAACTATTCTTGAGTTACTAGCTTCGAAACATATTCCTGAACCTCCTCAATCTCGTACATATCCCTTTTTGAATGGTGAAATATGGCCCTCGCAAGCAATTGAGCATATAGAGTTTGGAAATACCCCAGCAAAGGCTACTCATTTATCTGCAAGATATGAGCATTTTCGTGATGAATTTGATCGTTCTGTTAGAGATACTTTATTGGAAGTCAATTCAAATGAAAATGAAGTTGATCAAACTTTAAAGGAACTCAAACTGAATGATATATCTTATAGATGGTTTGTTGGCCTTAGTAATGGTCAAACTAGAAGAGCAAGATTGGCTAGGTCTATTTTGAAACATCCAAGATTATTACTTATTGATGAACCATTTTTAGGTCTTGATCCTCAAAGTACTGAAATGGTTTCCAACATTTTAAGTAAATTACCACCCTCACCTCATGTCATTTTAGGCCTTAGAGATAAAGACAATTTCCCTGATTGGATTACTCATATTGCATTTTTTGAAAAAGATGGTAAAGGAATTCAAGGATCAAAGAATGAATTATTACCATATTTAAAGAATCGAATTAAATTAATTAATGAAGCAGCAGAAATCTCAAAAAGTATTCATGAAAGTTCTACGTTAGAAAGACTTAAAGCTTTAGAAAACTCTCCTCCAATTATTGAGTTAGAAAATTTAAATGTAACATATCGAGGTGAAAAGGTTTTAAATAATCTTTCATGGACAGTTAAACAAGGTGAAAGATGGCATTTACGTGGTGAAAATGGTTCAGGTAAAACTACTTTATTAGCAATGCTTACTGCTGAACATCCTCAATCTTGGAATAATAATATAAAATTATTAGGTGAACCAAGAGAAACTGGTAAACAAAGTTATTTTTCTATTAATGAATTATTTGGTCATAGTTCACCAGAATTACATGCAATTTTCCCTAAACATTTAACAACTTTTAAAGCTATTGCATCTGGATATGCTATAGGATCACTTATACCACCAAAGGAATTAACTAAACAACAAACTGATCGTATTAATTATCTATTAAAAAATTTCAATTTATCACCAAATGAAAAATTTGAAAACTTAACTATAAGTGATCAAAAAACTGTTTTATTCCTTAGAGCTATTATAAGATCTCCTCAAGTTCTTATTCTTGATGAAGCCTTTTCAGCAATGGAAGAAGATAGACTCAAACAATGTATTGATCTTATCAATAATGAATTTCCAAAAACTACTGCTATAGTAGTAGGTCATATTGATAATGAGATCCCATTTTGTGAGAAATATATCAAATTATCACCAAACGCTGGTAAACCAGAGTTTGGTAATTTATATTAGTACATATATGTTATATATAACTATTTCTTTGTACTACTCATTAAATCAGCTAATTCATTTTTATTTTCCCCACGTAATCCCTCAATAACTCCTTCAAAATCCTTACCGCTTTTATCTTGACTCAATTTCCATTTACAGTCAACTTGCTCACCAACAAGCTCAAAACCTACAATCCCCTTATGAAGTTTATCAAGATATTCAGAAGGAACTTCTTTAATATTAAATGCATTTTCTCGACCAGCTTCAAAATAATCACTAACTTCAGCTACTTGGTCTTCAACCCACTTTCTATCAGTGATAATCTTAGCCTTACCCTTAACATGCACAGTAGTGAAATCCCATGTAGGTACAGCTTTTTTAGTAGTAGCCATTATTTCTTTATACCATCCAGAACTGATATAAGAATGAGGACCATTGAAAACAACCACACAATCTAGATCAACTTCATCCCGTAATGCTTGAGTCTGTGAACAGAACTTCACTATATGTGCACGAAGAGTCACTTTTTCAGTTTCTGGATCAAAATCTACCAAAAATGGATAATAATTGATTTCAATTTTACCGTCAGTACCTTTAGATATCAGCATTCCAAACGCATTGGACCTGATGAACTCAACAGTGGTCTTCAAGTCATTCTGTCTGTGGTAAGGGTGTAGGAACATTGTGTCGCTTCCAGAGAAAGAGTCCGAGTATGGGTCCTTCGACAGTATGTTATATACCAGCTGGGAAAAAGAGTCATTTATAATTGCAAAAGTCCTGTTGGTTGATTAGAATAGCCGCTTGCGCATGCGCGGAACTGATGCATCGATGATAAGCGCGGCTACCCGTTTAAACTTTAAAATGCATCATCATCATCACGTAGGCACGTTTAGCGCGCTAATCTGATGAGATCTCCATGCCCGTACGTACGCACGCACCAAGTTGAAGCTTACTAAGCGTTTATAGATCGATCTTAAATTTAGCTAGCTAGCAAATTGCAAGCAACTGATTTGTAAATATTTTAGAAAATGAGTATGGCAAGTCTATTTAGAGCACAGTTCCCAAGAACCCTTGGCCGGACTTCGTTTTCGCCAGTTAGCCGGGGACAGGTGCTGCGACGGTACCTATCTGACAATACACGAAGGGCTATTGACAGCGCTATTGCATCAGCACCGGTTGTGCTATTCATGAAGGGGACTCCCGAAGCTCCCATGTGTGGATTCTCAAGAAACATGATCCAAATGCTTGGATACCAAGGGGTTGATCCCAACAAGTTTGCTGCTTACGACGTGCTGGAAGACCCAGAACTCAGACAGGGCATCAAGGAGTACAGCAACTGGCCAACCATCCCCCAGTTATATATCAACAAAGAGTTTATTGGTGGCCATGATATCGTACAAAGTATGGTAAAGTCAGGCGACCTCGCCGAATTGCTAGAAAAGGAGGATGTGCTCATTCCTGAAGAAGAAGAGCCTTCCTCGTAAATGGTAAGTATCTTGTATATAATTAATTGATGCAACATTGGCTAGCATTATCCAGGCCCAATATTCCATAAGGAATAGTAGACATTTAGAGGTATTATGTGGGATATTACAAATCTAGTCAGAATTTTCCCTAAGAATAACTCATATCATGAGTAGCTCAACCAATATCTGCAAACAGTTTTTATTTAACCGAGCTGAAAAATGTTGTACGGCAAATGAAATCTTTCACTGGATAGTCTTAAGTATATATACTGCCAATACACTGCTAAAATAAAACGAAAGATGAAAGGCTCCATGGAACAGAGATGTCCAACCTGATTGTTATTCCTATTTAATCCTCTTTTCTGTTTCTGCCCCTGACGACCTATAATAATAATAATAATAATAAATCATATTTATAGTCCTATGGATAATATAATTAAAATATTTAATAATACAGAGCCAGACGACCGATATTTTCTTTAGACACTAGTATCCCATGACCCCACTACCCCACATCGGTTACCTAACTTTTCCTATGCCTTCAGTATAGCTCTGTCGCCTTGTTATGGGTAATAATAATAATAATAATAAATCTGTTATTTATAGTCGGTGGGATACTAAGGTTACTTAATTATATAAGAGATTAT
>JAJMEQ010000111.1:0-40196 GCA_030574255.1 Groenewaldozyma tartarivorans | reverse complement strand
CAACCTTTCACTACTTTCACCTCAGTTATTCCATGCTCTTCAGAAAGCTGCATTCCAGAAACAAAGGTTATTACTCAGCCATGTTCAACAACTCCAGCCCCAGCTCCTCAACCAGTCACTTCTGAAGCCCCATCTCCAGCTCCTCAACCGGTTACTTCTGAAGCTCCATCTCCAGCTCCTCAACCGGTTACCTCTGAGCAACCTGCACCATCTCCTCAGCCAGTTACTTCTGAGGCTCCTGCACCAGCTCCCCAACCGGTTACTTCTGAGCAACCTGCCCCATCTCCTCAACCTTACACTACTTTCACCTCAGTTATTCCGTGCTCTTCAGAAAGCTGCATTCCAGAAACAAAGGTTATCACTCAACCATGTTCAACAACTCCAGCCCCAGCTCCTCAACCAGTTACTTCTGAAGCTCCATCTCCAGCTCCTCAACCGGTTACTTCTGAAGCTCCATCTCCAGCTCCTCAGCCGGTTACTCCTGAGACTCCAGCTCCAGCTCCTCAGCCTACTGAGCAACCTGCACCATCTCCTCAGCCTCAACCTCAAACCACTTTTACATCGGTCATTCCATGCACTGAAGTTAACTGTGTACCAGAAACCAAGGTCATCACCCAGCCATGCTCTACTGAGGTTCCAGCAACAGCTCCACAGCCACAGCCACAGCCTAACACTCAACAGCCGGCTCCTCAACCACAGCCCAACACTCAACAGCCAGCTCCTCAACCACAACCTAACACTCAACAGCCAGCTCCTCAACCACAGCCTAACACTCAACAGCCAGCTCCTCAACCACAACCAGTTACTTCTGTCATTCCATGCAGTGAGGCCAATTGCACACCTGAAACTGTTACTATTCCATGCACTACTGAGGGATCTGTGCCCACTCAACCAGTTCAACCTGCTCAGCCATCTCAACCTGTTCAGCCAGAGCAACCTGCACAACCTGCTCAGCCATCTCAACCTGTTCAGCCAGGGCAACCTGCTCAACCTGCTCAGCCTGCTCAACCTGAAAAGCAAAGTGCTGCATCAGTTGCACCAGCTGCTGGTCCTGCTACTACATTGGAGGCTATGCCATGTGAAACTTGTATTCAAGAGCAACAAGGTGGTCAGGCCAATACTCAAGTGGCTCCTGTTAACTCAGCGGTACCAAGCCAAGGTGAGGGGACTCAGCCATTAGTTGGATCTGGTGTTTCTATTAGATCTAACATCAAGAAAGCTGCATTGCCAATGGCACTATTAGTAGTTGCATTGGCTTAAAAAAGATCTTTTTGACTTTTTTTTATTATTCTTTGTCGTTCATTTACGATATTATATCATTTCCATTTATTTTTGATTCCAATGGGTTTTTTTTTGTTACATTTATTGGGGATTTTTCATTTTTATTATAGCTATTTTATATTATTAAATTATTAAATTATATTATTATATTATATTATAAAAATTAAGCCACTTTCTCGTAATAAATAAGGATTTCTTTCTCATACCGGAGAAAAGAAATCTCCAAGATCAAGGCCAAGCCCAAGTTTCTTTTTGGGCTGGTTATTATTGGAGTTTGATTTATTCAAGCTAATATCACCACCAGCATCCTGCTGTTTTCGTAATTTTGCACGTTTCTTAGCCCTTTGCGCTTTCGTGATTGTATCCACTTCGCTACTATCTGTTGAAGTATCTTTAAGGGGCTGCTTGGTCATAGGCATTTCAATAGGATGGGCCATATCAAATTGGCATCGTGAACACTTGTACACCAGAACTTTGTTACAAGATACATTTGCGTCGCTTGATTTCTCTTTCTCTTTTGCTGACGTCTTGTCTGATGTAAAAAGGCGAATAGTCGCGGTAACTCCGGGTACAAGTGGTATACAACATTGTGAGCATGAAATATCTCCTATTAATCGTTCAGGTAAATTTATTCCATTATTATTAGCTGTTTTCAAACATTTTAATTCTAATGCCACTGCAAATGGCAAAGGATAGACTGCCCTTGATGCAGAATGTAGATGCAGTATGGTACTATCGATATCTTTCATATTTCAGCCATATTGCCATTCATTGATGCATCTGTATACAGGCAGGTATAGTAATTTGGCTTTCCATATATATAGGCCTTGCGTTAGGCAAAGTTTTTACAGATTTGATATCATACTCAAAAAAATATACCTGTACATGTACGTACCGAGCTTAAGCTAGGAGATCGATATACGGAGTCTGCAGTTGCAGTGCTAGCGCGTGCACGCCAACGCAACTTTCAACTTCAGCAATATAGTAGGGCGAATAGATTATCATCATCTTTATAAACATGAGTTATCATTCCACGTTATAGATCATATATGCTTGCTGTTGGATGCGTATATATTTCTACGAGCGGGCAGAAAAGATGCATATGAGGTGACATTTTTTTCATTAATTATAATATGCGAGACAAATCTATAACTGGTAAAGCAATGCATAACTGAATAAATTAAGGAACGAGAACTCTTCTTCGTATTGGATCAGACGAACAGAATGAGTCTCCCTCTATGGGACTGTGCCTTTTACGTCCATTGACTACTTTCAACGGTGTCCTTATAGCCGGTTGTGATTGAAATGCAACAGAAGGCGTTGGCTTCCCTTCACAACAAAATTGTAATCCAGGATCACTTCTAACTTTTGAGACTTGTGGTTCAAAAAATGATGCAGGTGATGCCATTGAAAACCTTGAAAACCGAACTGGAAATTCGGACATCTCATTTAATTCCGGATAGTCAAATCTTGTAGAATTAGTTTCAGTTTTAGTTGTTTGTATTCTATCAAAGGGTATTGCTGAGCCTATTATTTGTTTTTCATTTATAATATTAACTTCGGTTTCAGCTTTAACCGATTGAATAGGCTGTATGATGGTCTCATTAAAATCCCTTTCAGTTGCAGTGCTTTCAGTTTTCTTTGCTGGCATTGGAACTGTTGGAGGTGGCATTATTGACTCAAGCGTACTAGAATCTGAATTCAACAAACTATTGATGGACATTTTTTCAAATATGCTAATATTAGAATCTGTCTTTTTTGCGGATTGCTTCCTCCTAGCTTTGGGAGCTTTAACAGGCTCAGACAGATCAAAAAGCTCGGGAGACGATTGCTTCAAAGATTCAACCCATTCGTCACAGTCTCCTTCAATATGATAGTCAATAATATTATCCCATATTTTGGTACCAGTTTGTGTCGCATTAACAAATACAACTATACCTCCATTTTCCTTTACCTTTTTGGCAACTCTTCTCGCTAACGATCTGATACCTGATACTTTTAGTGATGTCCCAGCAATTATTAGACAGTCAGGCTTTCTATTAAGGTCTTTATCAGCACATCTACCTATCGTATCTCCATGAGGATGTTCCTCCCCATATAAAACGATATTAGGTATTAGACTACCGATTCCGGAAGATCGTTTGCCAGCCTTCATCCGTTCTTGCTCATGATCCGAGCATTTAGGACAAGGTGGTGAAAGTCCCTCAGAAAGAAGTGATACAAACTCATCTTCCCATGTATATAACTCTGTACATCGCATACATTTCAATGTATGGATATCACCATGCAATTGGACAACATCAAGGTTTCGCCAATCGTTCAAGCCTATAGAAAGTCCCTGCTCGGCCTCTAATCCGTCGATGTTTTGTGTATAGCATCTTAGCAGTTTCCGCTTATCCTTTAACAGTTTTATAAATCTATGAATACCCGTAGATTGTGCGGCTAATATGCATTTTCGAAGTTGGCTCATAAACGATAAAAACACTTTGATGGTTTTCTCATCGTTGAATAGTATGGAGTCAAAGAGATCTTTACCCTTGACAACCGCTGTAGGAAATTGCTCCTTCACTAAGTTGTAAAGTCCATCATCCGACCGGAAATCTGGAATGCCTGCATTGCACGAGATACCTGCTCCCGTAATAACAACAACTCGCTTAGATTTGCTTATTCTTTTGGATATCTCTACTATAGTAGCCTTATCTTCTGGATTATCAGAGACCAGTTTCACTATCCTGGTCATTATTGGCGTTTAAAATTGTGGTAGCTCAAGAAGTTACAAACGTAAACAAGGTTGGAATTAATGTTGTTTTTGTAATGATGTCACCCACAATATAAACACGGCGGTTCCTATGGTGATCTTCCGCTGTAAAAAATACCAAAACAATACAACCAATAGTCCTTCAAAGTAGGTTTAGCAGCTTTAGCTTAGTTTTTGCCAGGGATATATGAATGGAGAATCAAGAAATGCCTTTTATTGTGGAAATATCCCAGAATTGGAGAAATCAAAATCTTGAAATCGATTTGCGACTCTTTTTTAAAGTTCCTATAGAAAAATAGATTTTGTATTGACAATGTCTGTTCTTAATGTTTTCGAATTTCCTAATATAGTAATTTTGATCGTAGATCTCTTGCTTGAATTCCAAACATTGAAATTTCAATAGAATGAAAAATTGAGAATTATGAAATTCAAACAACTAGGAGTCTCTTATTGATAAGCAGCTTCTACTAGCCTTCTAGCCTTTTGGAAAAGTTTTACTTAGACTACTTTGTTTTTACAGAAAATGAAGAAGTGCGAGATTCAGAATTGTAACTCTGTTTCTTTTTATGGGACAGGCAAAATTACAATTTACAAAGTAAATTAAGTCTACATTGATATCACAGAATGCTAAGCCTTTAGTTCTCTCTACAAACCTTTTATAAACCCCTTGCGACATAAAGAACTGCTATTTATGAATATTTCGCTCTGAATGTTAAAGACGTTTTCTCAGGGGCACAGTAATCATGATGTTGGTCCAATGTTAATAAAGCACTTAAGCAGCTTAAGTTAAGCTTAGTTAACTTAAAGTCACGATGTGCTCTATGACTAACAGGCCTAGAGCTCTAGCGCTCCTAGCTAGATATCGATAACTCCTGGTCGAAATTAAATTGATCATGATAACGTTAATATTAATGCTATTCTGAAATATATTGCAGGGCAAGATACTCCAAGCCAGGATATACCATAGATAATTCATAGCTATGGCGTTGGTATCACCATTGGTCCAAGTAGAACGAGGCGAATTGAAACCAAAGATACTAAGTCTATACGATCAATTATACTCTCCAGATGATAAGGGAGATTTCAGTAAACCTAAGGGATACTGGACGGAATTTTATCTGTTAAAATGCCACGAAAAGGCCTTATTTGAAATACTTGACAGTGCTTCACCGGACATTCTTTTATCCCGAGCTGTAGTCACTCAAGAGATGCTGGCAAATGCTGTGGAACAACTCAGTAACCGTGATTTGAGTGTTGTAACCAATGTATTGGACGTATTATCCATTTTATTCCAGACAATCTCGACAAAGAAATTTGTCAGTTACAGTTCAGATATTATAACATTACTAGCAGGATTAAGTAATATTGACAGTGTATTCACGAAGTTGTTGGATGAACTTAGTTATGTTATACGGCATTCTCCAAGTTTAAACTTGAAAGTTATGGCTATCCGTACAACGACAATAATAGCTGGATGTTCATATCAAACAAGTTTGGCTTCATTTTTTCTTCAAAAGGACATGTTTGCATCTATAATAAGTTTCATTGATAGTCCGGATGAAACTACTTCACTCTATATTGGAGACGCATTTTCTTTGATTGGCATTTTGGCAAGTTATGACAAGTTAGAAGGTACTAATCCATACCAAAGACGATTAGCTGATTTTGTCGATGATAAATCAATGGCACATATTGTTAATTCAACAAATCATGTATGGAAATTATGTTTGAATGAATATATGAAAATTCCCCCTGCATCTGCTTTAGCTCCTACCGCTGCGGGTATTGCATCTTACCTTTCTCCATGGTCATGGTTTAGTAAAGAACCAGCAGCAGAAAATGCTAATACCACCCCACCTCCTTCAAATGATACATATGACAATCCACATCCTACAATGTCATTAGCCTTGGGTGTATATGAAGCTATTCTTGCCAATAAAGTTTTGGGGAGAATATTTGTTGAAATTGATTCAAATCAAGATAGTCCACCATTTGTAACATTTCTCACTCTTTGTTCTTATATATTTCAAAACCAAAGTAAAAGCAGTAGAGCATCTGCATATGCTCGGTGCTGTTTATTAATTCTACGGATTATCGTTGAAGATTATGGATCAGTAACGAAGAAACTAGTTACACAAAGGGCTAAAATCAAAATATCCCGACAACGGAGCCCAGCATTACCAAATAATGATAATAAAGATAGACTTTTGATTGAAGGAGTTTTGGACGTTTTACTTTGCAATATTAGATTTAATATGAGACGCAATAACAATGATTATGGGTTATATATTTTAACTCTTAAAGTATTATTTCAAATTTTGGGATATTTGAAATTTTTCAAGTTTAAATTAGAATACCAATGGGAAGAACTTTGGAAATCATTATATTCATTTGGTAGATTTTTATCTAGCCATCCACCAGAATCATCTCATGAAGCAGGATCAATACGAGAAGAGGCTAATCAATGTGCTGAACTTTTATGTCTAAATTTAGCAGCTTTTTTGATATATGGTGATGTTATATTACCGGATGGACCAAGTTATGACAATCTTTTTTATAAACTTATTGAATCAACTGAAGATATAGAGAAATTAGGAGAAGTTTATTCATCCGTATTGGATGAAAATAAAAATCCAGCAATGGCAATTTTACGAGCTGCTATAAGTCATTATCGAACTATATTAAATACTCAAGAATCTAAAAATCAACAATTATCACCAGAAGAAGTTTCTGATATTATAAGACAAGGATACCAAACCTTGTCATTATTTAGATACGCTTCTAGTGGGACTAGAGAATCTAAAAACTATCTATTTGATGGAATGCCAAAGTATAAAGAACAAGAAGAACGATTATTCTTGAAAAGATTTACTAAATTGGTAATTAGTGATGTTCAAAAATTATATTCATTTCATTGAGCTTGACTATTAACTGCAAGCTCCATTATAAGTTTAGTAGCTAAATGAAGAAATGGATAAACTGAAAATGAATCATAAACAGGTTGAACTTTATGGGGTTTCCCTGATGAATTATCCCAACCATCAAACATAAAATCTACCAAATAATTATTCTGTTCCAATTGATATAATTGTATTCGCATTTTAAGTAGATCACAATTTTCTGACCCCTTTTGTTGTTGTTGCTGAGGATCTTGTTGAGGACGATTACACTTCCATCTAACATGTATTGTCCACAATTCTTCTTCAGTAGGCATTGCCCATTCTGCACCAAGATTCTTCAAGGCCCGATAAATTTCACCCATTACATCTAATGGATAAGACCGACTTCGTATACCGAAATGCCATCTAGTTTTTGACTTCTTATTTGATACAGGGGTAAGCTTTTTTGACGAGTCAATACCATAAGTAACCATATTGGCACGATGATACTCTGGTAATGAACTTGGTAAGACCGATATTGTAGAATTAGGTGTTGATACAGGGGCAACGTCCACGGGAAGTGAAGCATAAAAATGTTGGTTATGATGATGACGACTTTCATGGTGATGGTGATGCTTTTTGCCAGATTCATCTTCAACAGGAGTCAATGAACCAGCTGAAGATGGTCCACTAGCAGTTCCACTACCGGTACTAGCAACACTTTTTGGATCATCATTATATTCTGACATGTAAATATCGAGATCATCCTTTTGGAAATGTGAATCTCCAGCAACAAGACTATTATCCTTCAAAATATTATACGCGTCTCTGATTTCACTACTACTAGCTTCATGAGATCGTAAAGCTTCATAAACTTGTTCTTTATCATAGCCCATTGTTTTACCTAATGCACCAACGATATTCTCATCAATTGGAGAATGATCATTACTATTACTATCAGTCGGAACTTCGCTTGCATCTTCACTACTAGTCTTAAATTCCGACATGAGCAAATAAGAGGGAATACCTTCTTTAAACCAATTATCTTCCATGATTTCACTAACGGTTATACGATCTAGTGGGTTTACTACCAACATCCGTTTAAGTAAATGTTTAGCACCAGGAGATAAACCCTCAGGAATAGAATACACACCTTTAGAAATTTTCTGAAACAAGGTAGGAATGAACTCATCATCAAATGGCAATCGACCACATAACATGACATAGAGTATAACACCACACGACCAAACATCTACTTCAGGACCAGCATATAACTTACCAGAGATAACTTCTGGCGCAGCATAATTAGGTGAACCACATGAAGTTTTTAGAAAATTACCATCAGTCATAATATTAGATAATCCAAAATCAGCAATCTTTACATTTTGTTGTTCATCATCCAATAATAAATTCTCAGGTTTCAAATCTCGATGTACAATTTTATGTCTATGACAATATTCAACTGCAGAAATGATTTGTTGAAAGAATTTCCTAGCTTCATCTTCAGACATTTTACCCCTTTGTACAATATAATCAAATAATTCTTTACCAACATATTCAATGACCATAATTATCTCATCCTTGGTTTTAATAACATCGTACAATTTGATAATATGAGGATGCCGAAGCAAACGAAGATATGAAATCTCTCTTTCAACTCGTCCTTGCATGTCAGATTTGGCTAATGTAGTCCGATCCAATATTTTCAGGGCAACCCTTTTATGAGTGCCAAGATGATACGCTAGTTTGACTTTACCAAATGAGCCTTCACCTAAAGTCTTTATGATTTGGTATCTACCTATTCTATTAGCTTCACTTGTACCTGCCTTGGATTTCTTATGTTCCTTGTGATGCTTTTGTTGTTGTTGTTGATGCTGCTGTTCGTCTTGTTCGCGCTGAAGATGCTGCTGCTCATTTAGCTGAAGCTGTTTGAGCTGCTCCAATTGCTGCTGTTCAAGTGGAAGCGATTGAGCTTCCCGTATTTCTTCAGGCTCAGGTTTCTGGAGGTCCTCACCTGATGGGGGGACACTAACATTCTCAGCATGTTTGGTATGCTCAACGAACTCTGCATGTTCAGCGTGCTCAGCGTGCTCAGCGTGCTCGGCGTGTTCGGCGTGCTCAGCATGCTCAGCATGCTCGTAATGACCCGACGACATGATATCCCAGGATACGAGGCCAAACAACTGGCCAAAAGAAAGCTTATGACGTTTGTAGTTTTGTAATGTTGTTACCGGTGGGTTATACGTGTACGTATAATTTGCTGCTCAAGCTTACGGGCGATCGATATTCAAAGTGGAGTGCTCGTTGAAGTGGCATAATTATAGCGCTGCCTAACGTACAACGTGGATGACTAAAACCAAAAGGCCTAGGGATAGGTAAAACTGTTGAAACAAGAGATTTTTTACAGCTCTTTTTGGCAGCCAACCGAAATATGAATGGATAAAAGTTATTGCTCTACTGATAACACTGTATGATGGCTCATATATAGGAAACTGGTACGTTATAACCATACTTGCTAGAAATATCATCTGCTGAGAAATCGATTACACGGTAAAATTAAGTTTGGCTCATCAGTAACCAGGTTATAACATGTTAATTATGGTAAAATTCAATTGCTATTTACAGTAGTGAAACTACCAAGTTTGGTCTTGTCTTGAACTTCAAGATCACAAAAAAAAACCAGGTAGCTAATGGCATATACTCTCTTGGAGAGGATAGTGCATAGCCAATTATCCTGCATGGCAATTGAATAAAAGGCTTTACATACAAATATAGGACTCATTTCTTTTCTCCCTGAATAGTGGCAACAATTGATCTCGAGTTCTTATGAGCTCTAAACTCACAATAATAAATACCTTGCCAAGTGCCTGTAGCCAACTTGCCATTTCGAATTGGTACAGTAACAGAGGCACCCACCAATGTACTTTTGACATGAGCAGGCATGTCATCCGGACCCTCAGCGTCATGTATATACTGATCACCTTCAGGCACAATTCTATCTAAAGTGTCTCTCATATCCACTCGGACGTCCGAGTCCCAGTTCTCATTAAGAGTCAACCCTGCTGAAGTGTGTTGGATGAACAGATGGAGCAATCCAACTTTATAGTCCTTCACTTCTGGCAAGTTGTGTAGTACCTCATCAGTCACCAAGTAACAGCCTTTGCTCTTTGCTTCGAGCTTGAATATTTTCTGCGTCCAAGACATGGTTCTCTATCGACAACTTGCTGGATCAAGATCTAGAGCAATTGCAATTGCAAGAAGCTGTTATTTTCAGTTAATCGAAACACACAGTGCACTTAAGCTTGTACGTACCAGACGTTGGCATATGCATTGATCTGGTATTTGAATATTCCAGTACTGCTGTTATCGATCGATAACGTTAACGTTATCGAAGATATAATATAATTATAAGCGGTTGCTCAGATTGAATTTTGTCTTGATAACGGAGATATCCGAAACAATAATATAAATTTTTCAATATTCTAATTAGGATACTCTGATAAAATATGGTCTTGGCCACGCTCTCGGGAGAAGATTTGGAGCCAATCAAGGCAGAGCCCCTGAGTCCCGAGGGATTCAAACGGTTTGGCGGAGTCATTTCATCTCCACACCAATTGGCTACTATGAGTTCATCTTCTGCCAATTACGGGACAGCAGTCAAGTTATTCCAAGTTTCTCCAGTCACAAACAATTACAGTGAGGGAGCTTCGAAGCCATCCAACGCCAATTTGAATCTTTTCAGATGTTTACCTCCTTTGCATTTAATAGAAACCATCAAGGACACTAATCTAGCCCAATATCCATGTAAAGTATTAGAGAGACACCCATTTTCCACGCAATCTTTCATCCCCATGGGCAGGCCCCACTCTGAGGTCAGCTACATGGTAATTGTGGCTGAAACAGGGCCGGACGGGCTGCCAGATCCCTCAACGGTCAAGGCATTCACTGCTCTGGGGAACCAAGCAGTGACTTATGGGGTCGGAACGTGGCATGCTCCAATGATAGCTCTCAACGACATTGTGGATTTCGCAGTTCTGATTCATGAAAACGGGGTACCCGAGGAAGACTGCCAAGAGGTGTATTTTGCTCCGCCATTGAGGATCCACTTTGAATCATAGTGCATGGCCATATATATGGGATCTATGCGGCTACGAGGGGGCTCTCTGACTAATTGGTGTAGAACATTCCATCTTGACGATCATTTGGAGAACGTTATAGAACTGTATCATCCCTATAACATCATTGTTATGACCAAGCAATAACGTTAACCCATGCATTGATAGACCAGCTTTTTCTTTAATTGTCATATGAGCTATTAAAATATCAATATGTACATGTTAACTCCGGATCCGACCACGGCAACCGCGCGCTTATTAAGCTGGATACGCATAGTATACTTTTAGATGAGTAGTCAATGTACTACTAGTCATGATCTACTAGTCGTGATGTTTCATGCACCTTTTTGTGACAAACATAAACTGTTTCCATACTTTGACAAATGCAGAATATAGAGAAATTCCAGTTACTACCTTCGAGCCCTGCACTTATGCGGAAATGACTCTATGACTCTATTTATGGCTCCTCCTACCGGCCAGGATGTTAAGCATATCGAGATCAGCTTACATATTGTAAATTTTTTTTTGGGTAGATCTCTACCAATCAAGGTAATCTATACTTAAGTGATCGATCTGCAGATCTGATATCTCTCATACAGTGTATACACGACTAAGAATTTCGATGGAGTAAAGACCTATAGTAACCAGCAGGCAACATGAGTCACTACACTTTCGAGATTTCAAAGCTTTGGATATAAATAAGCCCGTTGATTCCTCCTTATGAGGTTCTCCAGTCTTCAGTTTTTCTCTTAAACAATTTACTCATGAGTGGCGAGGAATTACCAGAGTACGCAGACTTACACTCGCCGGCTCAGCTAAGTGTAGAGCCGTACGACCTTAGTAGTGCGCCGTTAGTCCTGCGGCAAGCACTAAGAGTCGAGCTTGATCCGGAGCTCAAGGCAATCCACCACTTTGATAAGGGTGAATTAATTACCGGTAAAGTAGTTATCACTCCGGTGGAAACAGATATACCTTGTAGTCCTATAGTAGTCAGACTGAAATTGGATGAGGGGGCCAGACGCAACGGCACGTATAGTGATAAGGAGTTTCGTCGGTCGTTGACACTTGCAAGCTTCACATTACCTTCAGTTTCATTACCTGAAGACGGGCTTTTCAGAAAGGGGTACAGTTATTCCTTCAAATACTCGTTACAGATTCCAATGGATCTATCTTCATCACCCTTTTGTCGGTGTCCAAACGATAACGAGGAAACTCATTTGAGACTGCCTCCAAGTATTGGATTCAGGTTTCGTGAGACTGACCAACCACCAAGTTTGAACAGTTATATGAACAATTATTGCGGTGGACAACCATATTTCAATACAAGTAGTTCGGTATATTCTGGATCATCTTCATCTTCAATTTCAGAGAGTACCAGTAACTCAACATATATCGATGCAGATGACGAAGGATTCACCAACACACATCATAAAGTTGATTCATTTTATATTGCATATGGTATCCATGCAGAACTTACCTCACAGAGCCCCAATTCCTCGCCATTGACTGTTTCAAGATATATTAGGGTCATACCAGCATATCACCGATTTACTAGTCCTCAGAATTTGAGAATTTATAATGATAAAAGGTTATGCCAGGATCATTATAGAACAAAAATCCCATTGAAGACGTCAGGATTGATTCGTAAGAAAGAAATTGGCGAGATTGAGATTATCAAATATGGTAATGAACAAAAATTTGTATGCTATCACATGTCACAATCACATCGTTTGTCATTAATAAATATAAGAGTGAATTTGAATTTATTTGATAGTCAACATATTCCTCCCAAAATTTCCCACATAGATTACAAAATCCATGTGGATAATGTTTCAACAACAAGTAACCTTAACCGACTATTATCAATACATGATCCTCAATGTTATAATGAATCAACAGTATTGAAACAGCATTGTATGAATATGATAAGTCCAAATTGGGTAAGTGTATCAGCTAATAAGTTTACCACAACTGTACAGGTACCAATAAGTTTGCCTCGATCATTGTTACCAACATATTTTGCATGCCTAACATCTCGTCAGTATAGACTGACTATAACTATTCACTTCTCATCTGCATCTAAAGCTTCACTGACTTTCCCACTGTTGATCTTGCATCACTCGCGTCTGGATGATGAGCTGGAACGAGGCAGTACTTCGATCCAGGTATCTACAGGCATGTCAGATAGCTATATTTATGGGCACGATAGTTATAACAGTGAGTATAGGTATCCTCAAGAAGGTGAAAATTCTGGCTTGTGCCCTTACGGCTCTTGGCTACCGGATACGGGATCAGCTCCTCCCCAGTATGAAACAGAAAGAATGGAACTCTCAGCATGTGGCTAGAATATCCATTAAGACACCGGTAGTAGGCCCACAATATTTTGCATACACAATGACTTACTGTCTTCCATTTATATAGATTTAATAGAGTAACCCAATAGCCAATATATTTATAAATTTTGTACCATAAGTCGAACTCCATTCCTTTCTTATAAGATGATGAACAGCGTAAAACCTCATATTAATGAAGGGTACTTTAGCCTTGTTACAGTAGATTGCAATAAATTGTCGCGTAGTTCATTTAACTTATCCATCTGTATGTGAACCGGACAGAGACCTAAAATACATTGATATTGGTGAATCCATGCTAGATTCAAAGCAATATTATGGTAGGCGTCTTCCACGACTTTATAATATAGTAAAGTTCAATTATTGGACTTTTTCAAAGGTATTCGCCTGATCATAATATCCTGCTACCACATGCATAATATCGTTAAAAGTAGGCACATTCACCGGTTTTAAACATATTCAGAGATACCAAGTTACTGACAACGCATTCACATACACCCTGTATATTTGGCGACGATTCAAGTATCTGTGGCAAACTCCAAGCCTCACTGATTGAATCAGTCCTCAATATAAAGCCATGTAATAGTAAACAGCCAATATCTATCTTATCACGATGCTGGTATTTTGCTCGAAAAGTGATTTACTTCAAAGCGGCATATAGCATTTCTATTAGCATCATTCTAATATTATAGTAAAGTGTTAACTCGCTGCCAGGAAGTCTAAATAGATCTTCTAGCTTCAAATTCCATTTTCATCTTGTCCCGCAGTGAAATCCAATGCCCTAAAGCATCCGACTCTTTACAGAGCAATTTTGATACCACTCTATGAATAGTATTGTAGAAGTTGCATTGCGAATATTCATAGATTTACTACATCACGATATCCAGCACTGTAGCTAACATAACAGAAATCAGATTCAAGCGCCAGCACCAAATAACCAATATAACGGCATTTTTTGCTCGTACTAGTAGTACAAGCTTTTACACAAGGCTACTTCATCCAGTATACTCTCTTCCATGATCTCTGCTTTCCTTTGTATAACATCTTGCATATAGCGAATTTTTCGTTCGACAAATATTCATCGAGATTGTTAATCGGTTATTTTTTCATATTCGAATATATTAATTCTTAACTATTTACAGAATATTTATTATAATTATGGCCATGGAAGAACAACCACGACGGCCTTTAGTCAAGAAATTCAAACCCGAAACTAAACGATTAGATGGATTACAAAGGGAACTATACAGTCTAATCGGTGAAAATACTCCTCCCGTTGCTGTTGTAGAAAACAAATTCCGTGATCGACCTAATTGGCGACAAAAAACTACTCCATGGACATGGGCACCATTTAAAAACCCTGCTAGAGATGATGGATTAGTGCTACATCACTGGGTTAGAGGCATACCGCCCACTGAAAAGGATGATGAGGGGAATGAGATTGTTGCTGAGGATTATGGATTTGCAAAATTAAATCAAAAAATTCAAGTTCCTAAATTTGATGAAACTGAATATGATAAAACATTACAAGCAGATGGATGGACCTTTGAAGAGACTAAATATCTCTTTGAATTATGCCAGGAATATGATTTAAGATGGTTGATTATTCATGATAGATATAAACATGCTAATAGAAGTATTGAAGATTTAAAAGAACGATATTATTCTGTTTGCCAAAAATTGATGAAATCACGACAAGAAACACTTAGTCCTGCTGAGCAGGATTTATATAAGCAGATGACTTTTTCCAAGGAGAATGAGATAAAAAGGAAGGAACATTTGGTTAAATTATTATCAAGAAGTCCTGCAGAAATAGCTGAGGAAGAAGCTTTAGTAGTTGAAAGTCGAAAACTTGAAGCTGCTGCTGAACGAATGTTATCAGAAAGAAATGAATTATTGCGATTACTTGATGCACCTCAGGCTAGTGGATCAATTGCTCATTATCAGAACAGTCAAGGATTGGCTCAACTTAGTTCATTATTATTATCAGATAAGACTAAAAGACGGCAACCGGGTGGTAGTGGTAGTCAAACCTCTGTTTCTACTGGGACAACCACTCCTCAGAGTGTAAAACAAGAACCAAAGAAGGGAGCATTAGCTGGAGCTGCAGCAGTACAACAGGTTATCCAAAAACGGCTGAGTCCAAGAGAAGAAGCCGCTTTTGGTATAAGTTATCATGATAAATTACAAGCCGGTGTTCATTTAAGATCAACGAAATTGGCAACATTTAAACCAAGCCTACAAGCAAAGATTAATACGATATTAAATGAGTTAGGCATCCCGCTAAGACCAGTAATGCCCACTGAACGGGTTTGTGCAAAATTTGATCTATTACAGCAGACTATATCAACATTGATTGAGACTAAAAAACAGGTAGATAAGTTGGAAACTGAAAAGAGTATATAATTTTATTTCCTTATTCGAATACCTCTCTCAAAGTAGCCAATGTTTTGTTTGTATGAAGATCAATTTCTTGAAGACCTGTTTGTAACTTGGTTGTAGTTTTCAACAAATCTTGACGCGTCAATGATTGATGATTAACACGAAGTTGTTGAATCTCGTCATGGTATTCCTCCACCATTGTGCTGATTGATTCGTCCAACTGAGTAATACGCGATTCCAGGGTCTCCAATTGGGTGATAATGGCAAGAATGGGCTCGAGTATTTTAAGCATGACCGTTGGCGAAGTTGTTCCTCTATAAATGTTAGTTCTCGACATTTTTTTTTTTTTATTTCTTTTTTTCTAGAAAACGACTGCAAAAGCAGTAAGAAGGGGCATTTACCTCAAGGCGTTCAGCTGGTCAGCTACACTTGCCTGGATCCGCGCCATGGAGGCATCCAGGTGCTGCTGGAGAGCCTGGATATGGTCAACAAAGGGGTTTGACATGCTACAACTATATATCACTGGGAGTTTGTTTAGTTTCCACTGCTTGCAACTGTGATAATAAAATAAATAAAGCGTGTTATGTACGTATTTCACTGGATTCTTACAGAATCTCGGCACTGTGGAGTTCCGAGAGTCACGTGCCGGCAACAAGGTTGTAGGTAACGTGAAAATTTCTAGAATTCTAAATAAAGTGCACTGATCAGCGATGCGTGGAGCGCTAGCAACAAATGAAAATGCATTAGCATGCAATAAACTTTATTTGGGCGCTTAACAAGCGCAAACAAACAAGCTTGTTGTTCCCACAATTGCGCCATGGAGCAAAATACTATAAAAGGCCTGACGCCCCCTCCTTTTGCCCTTTGTTTAAAACCTTTTTTCCCCCTTCCCTATTATTCTTTGCCACACAACGACTAGTATATATATATACTATTCTCGACAACATCCAACAACATCCAATTGACTGAATTGAAACTCAACAATGTCTGTGTCTGCTTCTACTAACACTTTCTTCCCTCCTGTCAAGCCTTCGTAAGTAGCACTGCTTTGTGTTCATTGCCTTGTTCAGTTTTTGACTAACTTTCTTGTTTTAGGGCCATTGCGATTGGAACCATCTTCTCCCATGCCTCCTCGTTCGTATTGGGAGCCCCAGTCTTTGGCGAGGCCTTCCATAAGGCCCAGGAAGCCAAGACCGGCAAGGAATTCGCCGAGTCCAAGGAGGCTGCTTCTGCCGCTGCTCTCTACGGAGCTTCATTGGTTGGTGCCGGTGCCCAATCGTATGCCACTGCTGCTTTGATCAAGCTGACTGGCGCCGTTTCATTTAGAGCCGCTGCTTACGTTGGTGGATTAGTGTTTGCTGTCACCTCGTTACCCTCTGTTGTCAATGCTGTCTTGATTGAGAAGAAGAAGATTGACTTGGTCTTGGCATCTGTCGTCACTCAATTGGTTGACACCGTTGGTTTGGCCAGTGTACTTGTTTGGTGGGGTGTAGACGACTCTCCCGCCCTTCCTTAGAGACAGCTCCCTTTGAGTGTTATGTAGCTTTCCCATAGTTTGAATTGATACATTAGCCATCATCAGTGCTGTTTTCCCTATATGTTATTTTATATATTGTATAACCGCATCGGTAGCACAATTAGGTCTCGGAGCCAATTGGCTAACCGAGATCTGTAGATCTGATTCGATCATCGGTTTACCCCACAAAATTTTGTATGAGCTTAAGAATTACCCGGAAGATAACACTCTATTAGTTAACATATAGAGAACGAAATATATTTAACAACGCTACAAAGTATAATAGCAGACTAAACTATTTAAAGCTAGTAAGGAAGAATATTACCATCGTATGATACAAGTTTCCCGGTGAATTCTGGCTTGTTCTCATTCAAGATCTTGAAAAGGGCCTGGGCGCTTTCCTCGGGAGATACAGTTTCGATGTTGGCAAATACTGCCTTTTGTTCATCAGTGAACTGCTCAAAAGTGATAAGACCCAGTTCAGTTCGAACAACTCCTGGATGGACAGTATAAATGTTAAACTGTTCAGTGGAATAGAACTTGGCAGCAGAGTTGACAAGCCAATTCAATGCTGCTTTTGAAACTCCATAAGCAGGCCAGTTCAATCCATCGAACAATGGACTACCAGCCAAAGAAGTCACACCGATAAAAGTAACTTTCTCCTTTGAACTGGTCTCAGTGAGCAACGGCAATGCTGCTTGAAACAAGTTCAATGGGCCTCCAGCATTCACCTTGATATGGTCCAAGATAACGTCTAGCTCCACTTTATCCAAGGGATTAAGGTCACCATTGATACCGGCATTGGCAATTACAACATTGAGCTTCCCTTGCTCTTTGGAAATTTGGCTAACAGCATTCAAGGCCTGTTGCTTGGAATCAGCATGAATAATCACAGGATGTAACCGGTCTTTATTTTCCTTGACCAATTTCTCAAATTCTTCACTGCTTGGTAATGACCTTACTGAAGCATATACCTGAGAGTTGGGCTCTTCAAGTGCTTTGCGTACAAGCTGGATGCCGATTCCTCTGCTAGCGCCAGTGATCAAAAATACTCGAGACATGTTGGATTTACGTATACTGCTGAAAAAAAGCCTTAAGATATAGAAAGAATGAAACAATTTATTGAAGGAGTTTTTGAAGGTTTATACACCAGAGTTTCTAGTAGGCCGACGAGTATCGCCGACATGGATTCCGTTTGTCGAGCTACTGATTACGTGAAATACTCCAATATCCTCAAATTTGTTGGTTGCCTATCAATGCACTATAAGCTGCTATGATAGGGACCCATCGGGAATTCCGCTCGACCCATCGCCAGATTTACCCCGCGGGTTCACTTCACTAGTACTACTAGTGCTATAATAAAGGCTCAGACTGCACTTTCAAGGTGACTGCTATGACCGGGAATATTATGTAAGAATAGAAGTAAATTACCTCATGGATTATTCATTATTACATAATATCTATTTGTCAGAAAATGGGTAATCGGTGTACCCCTTTGGACCAGTAGTATAAAAAGTGTCTCTGTCGTAAGGAGTCAATGGGATATCTTCTTTCAGTCTATGGACCAAGTCAGGGTTACTGATAAACAATCTTCCAAAGGCAATCAAAGTTCTATCATCTAAATCGGCAGTTGCAATAGCAACATCTCTGGTATACGCTCCAGCTCTGATCAAAATTCCCTTCCAGATCAACTTAACCCATTCATTGTTACCAGTGAAGTTTTCTAGAGTAATATATCCGGCTACTCGGGGCTCTACTACATGGACAAAGGCCAATCGTTTCCCCTGTTGGCCTCTTTTCTCCAATTCAGCAAGAACGTAAGAAAACTGGGGAATAGGAGAAACATCGTAATTGACTCCAAACTGTTCTAACCATGGAGATAATCTGATTGCTGTTCTATCAGCGCCAATGGCCTCACTGACACCATCAACTATCTCTAGCAAGAACCGGGCTCTATTCTCAATCGATCCACCATACTGATCAGTACGCTGGTTAGTTACAGGATCCAAGAATTGATTGATCAAGTACCCATGGGCACCATGCAATTCTACACCGTCAAACCCAGCTGCAATGGCGTTCTTAGCACCGGTAATGACATCTTGAATCAACTGTTTAACTTCCTCAGTCGAGTACCCAACAATCTTATAAGTAGATCCGTCTTGCTTTTTCCCCTCTGCGTCGGAAGCGGATCTAACTTCCAAGCCGTGTTTATGGATATCATCAATACCGCCTTGCTTACCCAATTGCCAGATTTGAAGGAAAATTGAACTACCTTTATCATGAACGGCCTTTGTGATTTTAGACCATGCTTCAATGTCTTTGGATTCGATCCCTGGAGCAGTGTCTCGAAAAAGACCACCCAATAACGAGGGACGGGTAGCTTCAGCAATAAGCAAAGTACCAGGAGAACTTGCTCGCTGAGCGTAATATTCGGCCATCAGATCCGTAGGAGTACCATCTTCGGTGGCTCTAAGTCTAGTTAATGGCGCGAGAACTACCCGGTTCTGCAGCTGGACTCTACCAACTTTGATAGGTTTAAACAAGTTATGTTCCACAGCCATTTCTATCTTTTTGTTCTTTTTGTTCTATTCTGGTTCTTTGTTTCTTTCTAAATAAATATATCAAGAGATGTGTACCAACAGGAAATTTCTAGACACGAGATCAAATTGATCAGTTGAAGTATTTATATAACATCAAAATGTAGGAGCAGCCGAGGACTTCAGGACGCTCATCGGAATATCCGTACCGATATTTTTCCGACTAATTTGCTTACTAATAAACTTTACGCCCGACAATATCCGCCGACGAATCTGATAAGACCAAACATCGAAAATGCCATGCTCCCGTCAGATCGCCTACCGTAATTACAAATATTTTAAGGCTGTGTTGAAACAGGAAAAAGCTTATAATTATGAACGATAATGTTCCATTATCTTCCATATGATAAAATTTTTAATGGATGATTCGAAATCACAAAATATAACAAACTTTCCCTCCAAGTGGTCATTTACTAAATTTATACAGTTTCACGCATGGCCCAAAACCAATGTAACTTCTTATTTGGTCGCTTTATTAAGCAAAAAAATGACTTAATGCTTGAACCTCCGCCAAAGACCCACAGCTATTGCTAATCCAACACCTATAGTTGCTGTGTTCTTTAAAATCCTTACTTGCCGCTTGTCTCTGGCAATTGCCTCGGAGTACCGTATATCTGATCTAAACGATACCATGGAATATAGAGGTACCCACCAAGAGGGAATCACTCTGTATAACAGATTATCGACAGTTTTATGTACAAGATACCCGATAGATACAACGTCATGCCGCATCTCCAAGTAATTCCTTAATGATAAATCGACTATAGCCGATAAATCTTCATGTCTTGTGTCTGTATATTCATCAAAGGCCCTTTCCAAGTTTTCATATTTATCAATGGTTCCCATTAACACTCTCACGTCTTCGAACCCACAATTCATACCCTGACCATAAAAGGGAACCATTGAATGTGCTGCATCGCCCAAGATTATCGCTTTATCTTTGTAATTGTATGGTTTAGCCTTAATATAGACTAATGACCCTCTTGGGTTTTCCTCAAAACATTTTTTCACCAAATCACTTCCAATAAGTTTCAAAGCATCTGGGAAGTTAGTTTCAAAAAATTCAAGAAATGTTTTTGAGTTCTCTTGCAATTGTTCAAATGTCGTTTTAGGTGCGAATAAAGTACTTGTAAACGAACCGTCCGGGTTAGCTAATGCTATTAACATGAATTGATGACGAGGCCATATATGCAGATGATTCTTATCTAACTTCTCAGTTGGAGGAATAACCAATTCAAGATAATAATGATCAATATATTGCTGACTATAATTCATATTAACTTTTCTCATTATCAATTGTCTAACTTTGGAATGAGCACCATCACAACCAACGATAAGATCAACATTGGTTTCAGTACCATCCCGGAAAACCAATTTCCCATTATCCAAATCAGCAAACTCCAATTTAGTATTAAAATTTACTTTAATTCCTTTAGATTCAACTTCATCTAATAGTTGAGAATTTAGCGACGTCCTATTGATAGAATTGATACATTCCCCGTAAATACTATATTTCTGACTATGCTGCTGGCCCCTTTCATCGTGGATCATTCTACCATACATTGGTATCAAATTCTTTAAGACCCGCTGACTCATTTCATAATTGATGGATTGTAGTGCCGTTATTCCCCGCGCACTAACGGCAAGATTAATTGACCGTAACGACCGTTCTTGGGTTTTCCTAAGGTCTTCTCTAGATTCATAGACAACAACTTCATGCCCCTTCTCGGCAAATGCCAAAGCTGCAACACATCCCACCAAACCTCCTCCTATTATTGCAATCATGGTAATAATCAGCTGAGAATCTAATTATTAACGCAGATTTTGTCAGCAGTATACGTACTGTGTGCTCAGCACATATTGTAAGCGGGATATCCGATAAGCTGGAGAATTTCAAGCATTCCATGCTCGATTAACGGCTAATTAACCTAACAATCTAATAGCTAACATGTACAGCTACGTACGCGTAGAATCTCTACAGCGTACGTACGCGTAGTAGTCACTCAGCAGCTATTATACGTATACTAGCTAGTATGGACCAAATACTTTGATCAATCACAAGCTAGACGGCCAAATAATCTTGACTCGAGATCCACGATAAAAGTCATGGAGGAGCCATATTTCACACCAGGATCAAGATGCCTGGCGTACCACGGGCCGTTATTATATGAGGCACGAATCCAGCGGGTGTTCAACCCTATTCTTGGCAAAGTATTTCAAAAAGTTGTTCCTGCAAATGGTGGTGCAGTTGAAGAAGTGGATGGTTCAGATGTACCACCAGAATTACGAGATAGGGTATTATATTATGTTCATTATAAAGGCTGGAAATCTACATGGGACGAATGGGTAGTCAAAGAACGAGTGATGTTATTCAATGAAGAAAATGTTCGGATGCAAAAGGAATTAAAACAACAAGCTATGGAATCAATGAGAAAAACTGCTGCTGCAAATGCTGCTAATAAAGAGAACAAAAATACTAATTCAGAAAAGACAGAAAGTAAAGAGCATCCTCCATCTCGTGACCAGAAAACCACTAAACGAAGACAGGGAGGCGGTGGCAGTGGTGGTGCTGTTGATGAGCCCCATGAAGATACGAAACGACCATCTAGTTCGTCATCAGAAACACTGACTATTGAAGTACCCGAAACTCTTAAATCGAAATTGGTAGATGATTGGGAGTACGTTACGAAAAATCATTTATTAGTACCGTTACCACGGTCGCCGAATGTATTGGATATACTTCGAGAATATCGAGATAGTAAATCCAAATTACGTCAATCATCAGCTGAAGCTGATATAACTGATGAAGTCATATCAGGTATAAAATTATACTTTGATAAATCATTAGGTAATATGTTATTATATCGGTTTGAACGTCAACAATATCTTGAAATTCGTCGAAGTCATCCTGATCAAGTAATGAGTGAGATTTATGGAATTGAACATTTGCTACGATTATTTGTTTCATTTCCAGGATTAATTGCACAAACTAATATGGATCCGCAAAGTATAGCTCAACTGAAAACAAGGCTAGAAGATTTATTAAAGTTCATTTCAACTAAAGAAGAGTATTTTTTGGAAGAGTATATGGATCCTGATATTAAATATGAAACTCTGGCCAGGGGAGGGGCTAGTGACGCATAGAAAAAAGAGAAAAAGAAAATTGCCATGTATATATATATATATATATATATATGTTTTATTAGCTGCATATAGTTATTCTCCACTTACGACTTCCTAGAAACTACGAAATGCTGTTTGAATGAATTAAAATTAAATATTAGATAATCTTCTTTTACATACTGTCCAGAAGAAACTAAAATTACTTGTCATATACTATCCATGGATGTTGGTGACCCAGGTGTAGTACTTTCAATATAATGATATCCGAAATACCCATCTGAGTCAATAGAAACCATTTTGTTTTTACCCAAGGTCCCTACTGCCAAAAACTGTTTATTTGAAAAAATAGCCTTGGTACATGCACTTTGTTGATCAACAAAATATTCCCATGAATCTGGAGAATCATATCTTGATAATCGTTGTCGGTATAACTTCCATTGCTTATTTGGTATCCAGTTCAAGTCTTGGGAAGAAGAAGAAGACCTTGAACCTATTGAAGCAGGGGAAGCTAATCCTGTTTGAGACATCGCAGGAGCCGAGTCGACATCCCACATACGTATAGTACCGTCACAAGATGAACTTATCAACTCACTATTATTTGACCATTGCAACCCGGTTACATTATCAGTATGTCCATTTAATTCTGCTAATGGACCTGAACTTCGGATATCCCATACCTTCACAGTAGTACAATCATGCACAGCTGCCACTAAATTATCATTAAACTTATTCCATTTGACTAAGTTGACACTGGTATCATTACCCTCAGGCGGACTCAACCCCTTTGCATTTGTTCGTATATCCTTGATAGATATACCTCTTGCTGATCCTAATGCTATTACTCCATTACGAGGACTGAGATCAAAACAGTCACCTTTAAATCTTCGTTTCATTACTGGGATATCGCTTCTTGACGGATCCCATAGAAACAGGTGGCCGTCAAATAATGTCATTATACTTGATTCTCTACAACATCGCCATTGAGATGTCGTGAGGGCCAAATGTTTTATACGTCTAGTTTGACCAGCAGACGTGTGTCGGTTATGATTAAACCGTTTAATAATTTCTGCAGGAACAGTGGAATGTAAATCAGGTAACAATACCAAATGAACATATCCGTCATTATGCCCTGTACAGAGTACATTCCCTTGAGATGCTAGAGCAGCATCAGGATCAACCCATGCTAGTGAATGAATCTTGCCCAATGATACTGTTTGGTGATGAGTAAGTATACTATCATGTAACTCGTAAACGAACAAGTTGCAGTCATCTGATCCACTAGCTACAGCTACAAGGTTCTGGGTCTTGTGAGTAGCCAAAGCCGACAGGTATTGATCAGAGTCAGGAACACTCCAATATGCCGACTTCAACATGGTAACTTGGGAGAGCGAAAGAAATAAAAAATAAACCTGGCACCCAGAAGCTCCCGAAGCTATTTATATATACACACACGTGCAAAGAGTAACCCCGACTGTCCCGCAATGTAACTTTTTTTTTTAATAAAATAAACCCTCTTTTTGCTTCTCTGGGGGGCGTACTGAAAAACCAGACCTTTTTTTTTCTTCGGTTAAAGCCCTGGTTTTTAAGTTATACCGAACAGGAGGCTCCACAAGGTTTTCCGAGACAATAAAGTATATATCAGGTGGCCTTGTACCCAGGATTCGTCACTGGAGTATGAATTATAATGAATATATCCAAAAGATGTGTTTTCTAGAGGTGAAGAGGTAAGGTGAAAATGATAAAGGATCTATAGAATATCCAAACGGATATTATACTTATATGCATGGAAGTCATTTGGCATTAAGAATGGACCCGCCATTTTAATCCTGGTGGATGGACTCACATGCTTCCAGAAAAAGTAGGGACCCACTGGTTGATAATAACGTTACCTAGCGCATAGTACGTAGAGAATTTAGTCCGCATGCGCACATTATTGCGGGTGGTTGAGCCTTTTGGCGGGGTGATCTCAAATTAGGGTTTGAAAATCCAGCCATCGATAATTTAAAGTTGGAAGATCGATCGGCGTATAAATTACGGCTAATGCATCTAAATTTGGAAATTAGATCGCTGATCATTATTTTTAGATCTCTCGAGGTACATGTACATGTTATACATGTAATTTATAAAATTATGAAATTAATTAACATATTACTTATAATAATATTAAAATATTTAATATTCGAGTCCGGCAAGCTTATAAGCTATCAGTAGCCGGGGTCTGACAAACTTATAATACCTCCCGAATCTGGCCATTCATTTTGTTGAGAATCGGGTGTACGATGTGGTGTACGGCTAATAACAATATAGTTAGCGTTGGTCCAGTAACAACTAGGAACCACACAGGACACACGTTGTAAGCAAAAAATGAAGTAATTATACGTACCTAATAACAATATAGTTAGCGTTGGTCCAGTAACAACTAGGAACCACACAGGACACACGTTGTAAGCAAAAAATGAAGTAATTATACGTACCTAATAACAATATAGTTAGCGTTGGTCCAGTAACAACTAGGAACCACACAGGACACACGTTGTAAGCAAAAAATGAAGTAAAGAAGAAAAGAGGTAATAGCTGGGGAAAAGAAGGCTTATAAGATCTCGATGATCAGACTCCTCAGACCAGGTTCTACGCAGGGCAAACAAACCCCTAAACTTCAACACATTTCAGTCGTAAAGTTTGTAAAAAATTGGACCAATACAGAAATCAGAAAGAAAAAAAGCTTTAGTTCGTAGATTATTAAAAACATGCAGCGATGTGGGCGTAACAAACTTTCACTTGGGATTACAATTTACAAATATGCAAGGTTAATGCAGCTTATATTGCCTCGGTAAAATGAATTTTATGTATAGCCATTCAAATCGCATGTTCATGTGCACAGATCTAATAAAAATCTTGGGAATGAAATTTGAACAAGTGAAATTGGTCTAACTGTAAGGCAAGCATGTGGCCAAATGCGCGGAATACATGAGAGAATGCATTAATTGCAGATTATGGCTCATTTTGATAATTGTTATATTAATTGAACGATTTAGTGGTCTAATAGTAAGTTTTGCAGAATAAAATATTGACTTATGACCCCTTGCTTGACGTGCCAAGCTCCAGTTAATATTAAGCACGACTTCGACAATAAGTGAGCTTATAATATAGTTGGAAGCATTACTCTTTGAGCTGGCCGTGTTTGTCTTATTTTATGCAGTGACTCAGGAATGTATTCAGTGTTTTAGAGAAAATAAAATCAGCCGAGAGTATATTATATGCATTAATGAGGCCATGGAATTCCGAAGACAAGTTCCTAGGATTCCTTCATATCCGCATTAGCCATTATCCATATTTTCTCCTCTCGTCACTGTGTCAATAGATGCACTAAGATACTACCAGCAAAACTTATTGAAATTATGTGCAAATGTAGCATACAGTCAAGTTTGTAGATAAAATGATCGACATTTTTTGCCGATCATTCTCCCCACATTTTCTTCCGCTGACCGCTCAGCTCAGTGTTAAGTACAAATTTAGAGTCAATAGTATTCAATACGGCTGCAAAATCGAGTAAGAGTCTTATGAAAATTATCTAGTATTAATTGCTTTGATAGTTGCTAATAAAATCAGCAGGTCACCTAATAGCGAAATAGTGATATTACACAGTTATAGTAAACTATTAGACGTGACTAGTATTAGACTTACCTCCTTGAGTACCAATTTTAAGGAAAAATGATAGTACCAATCCTAGTGCACTTACAGCTAATCCAAACCACCATGCACCATGATATCCCTTCAACAACAACTCAGGAGGAGCAGAGATTTGGTTAGGCGTTATACTTGTAACGATAGCCGATGCAATAGATAAACTGATACTAACAGAAATCTGGGCAATAGTGTTAAATAATCCAATTGCAGTTGAATGATACTCACTTGTAACACTATTAAGAGTATGCATTGTGCCGACATTATAACTTAAATCACCGCCAACACATACCAAAAGCATTCCTGGTAATGGCATGGCCCAATATGATATCCTTTCAGGGATTAATGCCCAGATAAGAGACGAACCAGTATAAGCCAACATTGCAACTATCATTAAAATTCTTCCTGATATTAAATGTAACGTCAATGCCGCAAATATGTTCATCAATATTCCACCAATTGTGAATGCTACAAAATATGCAGTGATCATTATAGGCTCTGAATGCCAAATATTTTGGAAATATGATGCTGCATAATATAAAGTGGTTCCTTGGAAGCTTACCCATCCTAAACATGCTACAAGCATACAAAGGCCAAACCCTGGGAATTTCCATATCTTCATTGGTAACAAGGGATGTTTAGTTCCATAAGATTCATATAAACAAAATCCAACAATCATTGCTAAACCTACTATTAGTAAGGCAATAATATATGGCGTACCCCACCCCTTTGGCGCTGATTCAGCTTCCGTTAATGCAAAGATGAATAAAACCAACCCACTGATAATTATAAGCATGCCGACATAATCCATGTTCCGTAATTTGATTTTAATTTCTTGTTTGGTTACTGGCGGATCATTGGGAATGTAAAAATATACTCCCATACCTGCTATAAAATAAATAATTGACATGAAATATAATGTAGATCTCCATGACAGAAATTGTAGACATATTCCTGCTGATAATATACCAATCACATAACCTATAGGCGCACCAGCAGAAAATGATGCCATCATTCTATTGCGTCTAACTCCATGCTTGGGATATAATCTACTGAGAATACCAACAGCTGCAGGAACAGATGCAGAAGCAACCATTCCTTGAATAGCTCTAAGTATACAAAACCCAATAAATGATTTCTCAAATCCCGAAACAAGGCTGAATAATGAATACAAGAGATAAGATGCACAAAGAATATGCTTTCTACCAAAGGCGTCGGCAATACCACCCATAAATAACAGAAATGCTCCGTTGGATAAAGTGAACGCTGAGACGGTCCATGTTAAACTACCATCTTCCATATGAAAGCTTTCGCCCATATAAGGCATGCAATTCTGGAATACACCCGTGGTAGTACTACCAACACCTGTACCCATAGCACAGAGAATGGCCACCATGATTTCATGGAACAGGCTCTTCAATTCCTTAGGGCGAGCGTTGTTATCAAGTTCAACAGGATTATCAGGCTGCTCTTTCCCCGTGAACAGTACTTCGCTCTGAGGAGACGGAGCATCTTCCTCTGACTTGGGGGCAAACAAAACATCTGTACGGTCAACGGGGGTTTCGCCTTCATAATAGGGAGTTTGGTACCCGTCTTTATTAGCAAAGAAAACGTTGCTAGTCTCTGCGGGTGTTTCATCGTCATAGAAGTTAGGGTCGACGGTTGAAGGCGAGGCAAAAAACACATCGGTTCGCTCAACAGGAGTCTCGTCTTCGTAGATGGAATGGGTACTCATGGTGGTTACTGGGAAACAAAAAGGGATATGGAAGGTTTTTCTCAGGGATATCGGTCGGGTATTTATACAAGGTGAATGAGCAACGGTTGTAGCAGCGCAATGATGGTAATATGACCCATAACCCTATAGCCTAGCGACCGGGGAGGGGCCACTAACATCGTATAGAGGGAAAATTATTAGGCCGAGCCAAAAAATTGTTCGGCAAGCTCTCAACGGTCAAGTGGCTTGTATTTCCTATTCAGGTAATCCGTCCGCTTCGGTATTGATTGTGGGATTTGTAATCTGGAAATCTCAAAACTTCAGATCGATCGATAGAATCGATGTTATCAAGATAAAATTTTAAACGCGACATTCCAACGCGTCGTCCCGATTAGGAAATGTGATCGATTTTTTTGATCTTGTCTAACTGTCACCCAAACCCCTTCAAACGGCTACGCGTCTTCGATCTTTTTTTTTTTTTTTTTTTTTTTTTTTTTTTTTTTTTTTTGCTAAGTAAAAAAGCCCACTACAAAGAAACTCCACAAACCTATACTTTTTTTAACAAACAATGTCACGACGTCCTGGAAGTGATGGCGCTTTTCCTCCTAGTTCTCCTCCACCTCCTTTACGAGATGAAGACGAAGATGAAGAGGATATTGTCGAAGAAGATATTCCCGACGACCTTGATCAGTTAGATGATTTGGCCGAAGAAGAAGAGGAAGGCGATGGAGAAGATTTGTTTGATGAAGCTAATTTGGCAAGGGATTACCGCGAGGGAGGAGAAAATGATGCATACGATTTAGAAGATGCCAATATTGATGATGCTGATTATGATAATCTCGATATGAGTACTAGAAGACAAGTTGATGCTGCATTGAATAGACGTGACAGACAATTACGGGCGAGAAGTAACCAACGACGAGGACTCGCGTACCTAGATAATATAGATGATGGTGAAGATGCATTTTTAGATGGTGCTTCGATCCCTACAAGAAGACGAAGACGGAATCAATATGATGAAGATCCTAGTAGGTATGAGGAAGATGAAGATGAGGATCCAACCACTGAAACACTTTCATTGGAAGGATTAGGAGATGTTAAAGCTGATTCAATTGCTGAGTGGGTTACACAACCAGCAGTTTATCGTACTATTTATAGAGAATTCAAGAATTTCTTATTGGAATATACAACTGAAGAAGGTCAATCAGTATATGGTAGTAGAATTCGTACATTAGGTGAAGTCAATAGTGAATCATTGGAGGTAGTTTTCCAACATTTATCAGAGATGAAGGCTACTTTGGCATATTTTCTGGTTATAGCACCAGCAGAAGTATTAAAAATCTTTGATGAAGTTGCCATGGAAGCTATTGAATTGCATTATCCTGAATATGCTCGTATTCATCCTGATATTCATGTAAGAATATCAGGTATACCTACACAATTCACCTTACGTGATTTACGTGAACAACATTTAGATTCATTAGTAAGAGTCACTGGAGTAGTTACAAGAAGAACAGGTGTATTCCCACAATTAAAATATGTAAAATTTGATTGTCCAAAATGTGGAGCAATTCTTGGACCTTATTTCCAAGATTCTCATACTGAAGTTAAAATATCATTTTGTCATACCTGTCAATCAAGAGGACCATTTATTCTTAATTCGGAGAAAACTGTTTATAGGAATTATCAAAAGATAACTTTACAGGAATCACCTGGTAGTGTCCCGGCTGGTAGATTACCTCGACATCGAGATGTCATTCTTTTATGGGATTTAATCGATACTGCTAAACCAGGAGAAGAAGTTGATATTACAGGAATATATAAGAATTCATATGATGGAGGATTAAATGCTAAAAGTGGATTCCCAGTTTTTGCTACTGTAATTGAAGCTAATTTCATTCTAAAACGTGAAGTTGATGCAATTGGTGAATTTAATTTAACTGAAGATGAAGAACGTCAAGTTAGATCAATGTCAAGAGATCGAAGGATTATTGATAAGATTATTGCATCAATAGCTCCGAGTATTTATGGTCATAAGGATATTAAAACAGCTATAGCATGCTCATTATTTGGCGGTGTTTCTAAAAATATCAATAATAAACATCAAATTAGAGGTGATATCAATGTATTATTATTAGGTGATCCTGGTACTGCTAAATCACAATTACTTAAATATGCAGAGAAGACAGCTAATAGAGCTGTTTTTGCTACAGGTCAAGGTGCATCAGCTGTAGGATTAACTGCAAGTGTAAGGCGTGATCCTATAACCAAAGAATGGACTTTGGAAGGTGGTGCTTTAGTGTTAGCTGATAAAGGTACATGTCTTATTGATGAATTTGATAAAATGAATGATCAAGATAGAACTTCTATTCACGAAGCTATGGAACAACAATCAATTTCAATTTCAAAAGCTGGTATAGTTACAAGTTTACAAGCAAGATGTTCAATTATTGCTGCAGCTAATCCTAATGGAGGTCGATATAATTCAACAATTCCATTTTCACAAAATGTTGATTTAACTGAACCTATTTTATCAAGATTTGATGTATTATGTGTGGTTAGAGATACTGTTGATCCTGAAATTGATGAAAAATTGGCTAAATTCGTTACAGGTAGTCATGCTAAAAATCATCCTAATGCAACTCCAGAAGAAATTGCAAGTATTAGAGAAGAAGAAGAGGAAGATGAATTTAATGATGATGGTGATGTTATAGAACCAATCAATCAAGAATTATTAAGGAAATATATTTACTATGCAAGACATAAAATCTCACCACGATTACTTAATGCTGATGAAGATAAAATTGCAATGGTTTATGGTGATCTTCGTAGAGAATCAAAGGCAACAGGATCATTCCCAATTACTGTTAGACATCTTGAAAGTATTATTCGATTAAGTGAAAGTTTTGCAAGAATGAGATTAAGTGATTTTGTTAATAAATATGATATTGATAGAGCTATTAGGGTAGCTGTTAATTCATTTGTTGGTGCACAAAAGGTTAGTGTTCGACGAAGTTTACGAAGAAGTTTTATGAAATATACAATTTAGTTTATTTTTTATTAATTTAATTAATGTTATTATTAATCCAATTCCATATCTCCTATTATTGCTTCATCATATTGGGCGGAATCCGAAGAATATGTAAGATCGTATTCATCATTATTGTCATCATCATCAATCGTTGAAGAATCTCTTCTTCTATGTGGTACTTGATTCAATCCAGGAGTAGAAAGGTTCAATGAATATTCACTACCAAGTTTAGCATTAGCAGTAGAATAATGTGGCCTTGTAGCCTTAATATGTAAATAAGCAACTCGTTTCCGTTTTTTGTTAAAGAAAAACCACATCATTGACCATATTGTACTAGGTTCTTCTGCTAAATATGATAATGGCGGACTATGACTATAAATATCACAATAATTCAAATCGATATTTTCGTCGAGACATTCCCATAATCTTGGTGGTATTGACATTCCTATACCTAATATCAAGTTATTAAAAGTGTTTATAACGGTTTTCGTGCTTGGTTCGCGTTTAAAATCTTCTGGTTTAAATGCTGAGAAATCGTGATCAGGATCCGAAGCATTCAATATAGCGATCAAATATGCAAATGCCTTACGTGACGCTCGTTGATCCATTGGTCCAAATGGTGATGAAGACCCTGCTTGAGGTAATGAGAACCGTCTACCTCGAGGATTATTACCAGAACTTGTAGAATATGTATTTAATCCATATCCATTAGGAACACTAGCACCACCATTTGGCGGAGAAAAGGCATATATCAGTTGCGGTGGAGAAGCTGATGATGAATAAGGTAATCCATAACCATTGGAGTTCCTTATACCTACAGCTCCTGGAGGAGGTACAGGATTCCAAGCTTCAAGTTGTTTATCTATTGTCGCGTAAAGTCTCTTATCAGTTCCAGTTGTTTTGGTTGTAAAAATATCCACTCCGCCGGTAACAACACATTCTGGTGTCTCTTGACACAGAGTCGAGTTGATTTGTTCTAACTCGGGTATATTGATGAACTATACGCGTTAGATGCCATTATCCTTTTATTATCTTGGGATTCGGACGTTCTATCTATCTCATCTATCAGTTTATGCATGGGTGGTCTCCAACCAGAGATCACTAACATTCTCCACGAACCCTGATAAAACGCGATAGAGATAACAACATCCTTATCCGGTAGATTAGATGGATTAGTAGAGAATACTCACCTTCATTTGTACCCAGACTGATAGGTTTTGCGCCTAGTGCCGGAGGCAGCAATTTTTATGAAAAAGGACAATTTTTTGTTGTTGTCAGTTAGTGCACGACAATGAGCCTATTAACGTGAGTATCGGGAACAAGCTTTATCTTGGCCGGACCTTATTGCAACACCTCGTACATGCACATGCATGCATATACGCACTGTATATCGATTTTCCGTGGCCACAACCGCTAATAGCTAAAGTTATACCAATATCGATTAGTACTATGGTAGCTATAGTAAAATTTAGTTTGCCCGATTGGTGGGCTATGAGTTTAGCCACATGGTACTAAAGACCATGCTTGATGGGTTGGCAATTTCGGTAGCCTGAGCCACTTGTCTGCACGATAGGATAATGGCAAACGATGAATATTCCGTGCCAGCAGCGGCCAAGAGCAAATTGAAGCTCAAGGGTGATGACTTTAAAGTGTCGAAGAAAAAGTCGACCAAGAAAAAATCAAAGCTTACTTCTTCATCCACCAAACCTGATCCAGTTGAGAGTAAAACAGAAACTGAGCGCAAATTTGAAGAACGACAATGGAAGAAATGGCAAGAGGAATTTGCTCAAAAGGGAGGATCTAATAAATCGTATGCTGAAAAAATGAAGGAATATAATGAGTATCTGTCTAAATTATCAGATCATCATGAAATGCCTAAAATAGGGCCAGGCTAACACAGTTATAAGCCTAAAAAAATAAAAATAAAAATAAAAATAAAGCATAGCATATAGTGTCATAATATATAAGCATTATAGGAAATATTCTGCAATGGGTCGTTTCATTGGAACAACTTGACCATTTGCTCCATCTAAATCCTTTGCTTGGAATATTGTATAATTTCGTTCAAGGTCATCATCAATTTTAAGTACTGCAGCAACATTACCACACCGATAACAATAATTTGGAGCTGACCATACAGTTACTAATGAATTATCAAACATTTCTTTAAATCCTTCCAGAACTAATTGGTGAGCTCTTGCTATCAACGTTGTATTATTAACATGATTAAATTCATGAACTGGCTGAGGTCCAAATAAGTAACCAGCACCTCTTGGAGATACCCCCCATGAATTTATAGTTGGAGGAGATAATCTACCATTAACTAAAATTCCACCAGGACTACCATTACCATTACCATTACCATTAAGGTCATCATCATCATCATTAACATTATCATCAATAATTTTATCTTTTCTAAGTTCATTGGATTCCTCATCATCATCAACAGGATAGATATTTTCATTATATTGATCATTTTTTTGCCCATTTGAATTTTCATCTTCATAATCCATTGATGAATCTATAATTGGTTCTGCTGAATCATCAGGATCAGACCATAATAAATCACACATCGGGCCATCATGAGGTACTTCTTGTTTTCTATCTATTAATCTAATTTGATTAAGATTTTTAATTGCTGGAGATAATCCTCCATGAACACAAAAGATTCCGCCAGGTCCACCAACTAATGCAGATAAGGATAAATAATCAAATACACCACAACAAAGTTTCCATACAGATACACTACCATATTTTCGCATACATTCATCATAAAATCCATATGCAGTAGTGATTTGTCGTGATTCATGGTTACCACGTATCAAAGTGATTCTATCAGGGTAACGTATTTTCAAACATAGCAACAATAAAAAAGATTCCAAAGAATAAAACCCACGGTCAACAAAGTCGCCGAGAAATAGATAATTTGTAAAGGGGCATTCTCCTCCCACTTCAAATAAAGTAAGTAAGTCATGGAATTGACCATGAATATCTCCACATATCGTGACAGGTGTATGAACTAATTGAACATTACTCTCTTCTACCAGTAGTTCTCTTGCCTTTCCACACAATTGCTCAACGACTGATTCCGGGACGTGTCTGACAGCCCTTAGATGCTCGATAGTCTCATCCACTAGACTAGGCATGGTGTAATTTTAGGGTATGAATATATATATATATATATATATATTGACCGGTATTAATAATGCTCAGCAAAAAAAGGGCAACTAATGAAAATATAAATACAATCCTCGGCCAACGCCAGGCTTCCAGGATAGAAACCGACGGGCTTTCTGAGGAGGGATGAAATCGAGACTACCACCCTATGGATGCGATTGGTGGAATAACCAGCTGTGGGAGCTCCGAGGGTTGGTAGAATAGATCTATGCTTTGAATTTTGGTTTGAGCCGCGGTGGAAATTTTGATAGAAATATTTAAATTATAGGCCTAATATAATTAGAACAGTGCTGAAATTTTGCAAATTGGTGGTAACACTTCGATCGTGTTTCGCGTTTGCGCATGAATTCACGTTAAATGTAACGCTTTAGGTATAGATAACATAATTAAATTTAAGACCGTGTTTGAGTGCGATTCAAGTGGCTTAAATCATCGTGCTATGAGAGTATTTGGCTTTGGAATTGATGTGGATATTCTATAGTGGGCTTAATTAGGTAGGTAGCCACTGTAATTTGGATCGAATCGATAAAGTTAGGCTGGAGGAAATACTATGCGAAATACGCCGATATGGAGCGAAATCAGTGAAAATAAGTGGATCTGACTGTAAATTACTCGATGCCTCAACTGTAAGTTAGTGCGGGGTCAGATCGAATTGACTGTAATTTGACTGTAATTTCACAGATTATTTTGAGTGTAATTCTTTTTTGACTGTAATTTGAGAAGGTTGTTGGATGGAATTTAGGCGCTGGCTAACTTAATCGAAATGCGCGAATATCTGAGCACGGCTCAACCTCCCAACAAAACATTTGAGACACCCTCAGGCCTTAGAGTATTTGGTTATACGTATACTACCGTTATTATATTGGACTGTTATTATATTACATCATAATCGATTCACCACATACCAATTTCAAAATATTAATAATATTTCTCCTGGGTACTTCATCATTTAACAATGTAGTATTATAATCTTGACCTTCCATGTACATTACAAGTTACAAGATAAATGCACTCGATATTATATCCCACCGCCTGGCCACTATGTATGGCCATGGCATGACATATATCCCCGCCAGATCGATCTAGATCTATAAATTTAAGGCGTAGCAACTTCCATCGTCTTTCAGGGGTAAAAATTTGATGAACATGTTCCCCAAATTTGCATAGCCAAATTGTGAATAAAGGTCATGTTACTTAGGCGCGTACGATGATATCAGGGGTAGGCCTATCTGAGTGTCGCTCAAGGCGAAAGGGGAATCTGCAAGGCAAATCCACGCTCCCATTGTTTCTGCGAGAGTGCAGATTCTACGCCCTGCGTCAATATATTAATATATTATTATAATATTTTTGCATGCATGTTGGTAATTTCTATTATTTGCATGGGAATAATCCGCGGTAAGCAGCTTGCACATTCTTTGTAGCTACCGGTAGTTTATACTAACGTAAGGCAAATGACTCAGCCTCGGCATGTCTCAGAGGCCTCCAGCTCCATCCAATTAATTTTAGCATCGCAGGAGTTTAAATTTTAGAACTGCTAATATTATAGAAATTACATTTATGTCTCAACTAACAATTGAGGAGCTGTGGCTGGTGGTTCTAGAAGAACCTTGTTTTGCCAAATGAATCTTTCCCCATCGTGATTAAAATTTTAAATCAACTATAATGTCGCTTTTGTACACAACTTTGCATGCATCTTGCACATAACGCGTTTATAAACAGAATCTCAGGCGTCGTCGATACACGCGTGCGGCGGAGCGCTCAGGCGGAAACCCTCTGACATCTGAGCGCTAGCTATAGCGCTTGCTAGCTAAGCTACCTAAAAGCGCTTAACTGCAGTGGTGGTTTTGCTAGCGATGCCTGCTAGTAGCTCGGTGCTGCTACCTTTGGCCCAGGGCTTTCCCATTTTTAACGTTACGTTATAATTCGTGGAATATATTGTGAGGAGAAGACTCATGTTGGCGCCTCTGATAGGCTGGGCGCGTCCACACAATGTTAATTGTGCGTGTCTTAAAACTTTTTTTTCAAAGGCTCAGAACGAACCTTATTGCGCATTTCCCACTATAGAAATACCCCTGTTTCTTCTCTCTAACATTTATATATTGTTCCTTATATATATATCTTTTTCGTTGGGCGAGACTCCATTATTCATTGTCAGGCAGTGGTTTGCTTCATCGACGATATCGCTTGTTTTGTTTTCTCGTTGTTAAGCAAAAACTGCGCGTGGCCCAAGCACACAATTGCTTTAATCGCGATCTTCATAACCCGCGCTCATCGACATCATCAAAGACATATATCTCGCTCTAATTTTTATTTTTTTTTTGTTATTTTTTATTATTTAACCCAGGCTCTCCTAACAGAACCATTCTATTTCTGCTTCCTTTTCCTGTTTTTCACATCTGGCTTGTCACTCTTTCGTCTACAAGGTCGAGTGATACTTGAATAGACAAGAACACTCACAATTGGAAAGGAATATTGCGCCCACTTGAATTTTCTACTACTTAACTACGATAATAGGGAGGTGGTGATTCAACAACGTCTTTGTTAGGGCCTGACCTTTATTCCCGTGTGGTATTTTTTTTTTTTTTGTCAATCAGTTATCAGGATTTTTTTACAAGCTATCCATTAGGAGCGCTTACAAGAGAGTCTCAGTGGTTTCTTGTGTGGAAACAAAAAAACGAGTTTAGACCTCCTTGGACAGATCCCATCTCAGCTTTCACGCGTTGATCTATATTACGTTTGTATTTTTTTCCCCTCCCCTGTTTACTAAATAATGGCAAGCAACAGTACCTCATCAGGGTCCTCCGTTGGTGTGACCGTTGTTACTAACGTTGCCATTTTCTTGGTCTTTGTGACGGCCTTCTTGGTTCTTAGACCTCGTCAGAAAAACATCTATCAAAAGAAAATCTCCGCTAGCACTGTCCCCGATAGTGTTAAGCCAAGACAACTTGCTCCTGGTCCGTTAGGATGGATCAAGGATCTCACTACAAGAACTGATGCTGAAATCTTGGGTGAAGCTGGCCTTGATGCCTATTTCTTCTTACGATATCTTCGTTTAGTTTTTTATATTTGTCTTGTTGGTGTTGTTGTTTTATTCCCTATTTTGCTTGCTGTCAATGCTACTGGTGGTGGATCCCCAGAGGGTGTCAAGCAAACTCAATTTGATATCTTGTCATTCTCAAATGTAAAGAATCCTAACAGGTATTATGCTCATGTATTCCTTTCTTGGATTTTCTTTGGATTTGTTTTGTTTTCTCTTTATCGAGAATTACAATATTATGTCAGTGTTAGACAAGCAGTTTTGACGTCTCCTTTATATTCCACCTTGGTTTCTAGTAGAACCATTTTATTGACCACTGTACCTGATGAATATCTTAATGAAGAAAGTCTTCGAAGTAACTTTGAAGGGGTCAAAAATGTTGTTATCAACAGAAATTATAAAGAATTGGCTAAAAAGGTTAAAGAAAGATCTAAATTAGCAAACAAAGTTGAAGGTGCTCTTAATGGTTATATTGGTAAAATTGTTAAAAATAAATTAAAAGCTGAAAAGAAAAATAAAACTGTTGGTGATGATAGTATTGAAAATTATTTCCCTAAAAAGAGACCTACTCATAAATTGAAACCTCTTGTTGGTAAAAAAGTTGATACTATTGATTATGTTGGTGATAAAATTCAAGAATTAAATGGTGAAATCACAGCCGCTCAACAAAAGCCTGATTCTGCTCCTCGTCTTAATTCTGCTTTTATAACTTTTTATACTCAGGAACAAGCGGAAATCGCTTATCAAGTCTTGGCTCATCATCAAGCTTTACATATGGCTCCAAGATATATTGGTATTAAACCCAATGAAATCGTTTGGAGTAATTTAAGATTATTTTGGTGGGAGAGATTGATTAGATCTGTTGCTGCTGTAGCTGCTATTACTGCTTTGGTTATCTTTTGGTCTATTCCTGTTGCATTTGTTGGTGCTCTTTCGAACTTGTATTATTTAACAAACAAGTTACCGTGGTTAAGATTTATATTGCATATTCCCAAAGTTCTTCAAGGTTTAGTTTCTGGATTATTACCTACCATTTTATTGGCAGTATTAATGATGCTTTTACCAATCTTCATTAGAAAGATGGCTCAGTTAGCTGGTGCTCCTTCAAAGACTTCAATTGAATATTTCACTCAAAATGCTTATTTTGTATTTCAAGTGGTTCATGTTTTCTTACTTACTACTATAACATCTGGTGCAACTGCAGTTGTTACACAAATTATTCAACAGCCAACTTCTGCAATGAACCTATTGGCAACAAACTTACCAAAGGCTTCCAATTTCTATATTTCTTATTTCTTACTATTAGGTTTTACTTCTTGTGGTGCTATGCTTCTTCAAATTGTTGCATTAATCCTTTATCATGTATTAGGATTCATTCTTGATAAAACTCCAAGAAAGAAGTGGTCTCGTGCTAATATTGTTGGAAGTGTTGGTTGGGGCACTGTTTTCCCAGTGTATACTAACTTGACGGTTATTGCTATCACTTATGCCATCATTTCTCCTTTGATTTTAGGGTTTGCTGCTATTACATTTGGATTGATTTATTTTGCATATTTGTATAATTTGATTTTCAATGTTGGAACTACCAATAGTGGTGGTGTTCATTATTGCCGAGCCATTTATCAAACTTTTACTGGATTATATATAGGTCAAGTTTGTTTACTTGGATTATTTGTTGTTGCTAAATCCTGGGGTCCAGTTGCTCTTGAAGCTATAATGATTGGTGTTACTGCCTTTGTTCAAGTTTCATTACAGTCTGCATTTGTACCATTACAAAATGCACTTCCAAGAAGTTTATTACGAAACCCTATTGGCGGAAGACCAAACAATACGTTTGTTGTTGAAGACGTCGATGAAAAGGATACCATCAATAATCATGCTAATCCATTCGAAAATGGAGTTTCAAGTAATAGTCATGTTGACGCACCTACCGTCGAAGCCGGATATGGTGTAGGCGTTTCTAATAGTACTGGAGGAAGTAGTAGTATCAATGACACTAATCGTGGTGGTATAGTCAGTGGAGGATTCTGGAAACGATATTTCAGACCAGACTTATTTTTGACTCCTGATGCTATTCAAAGAGAATTGTTAACACATGATACTTTCCACAATCCACCACCATTACCTACTGAAGAGCAAGAACGAACAGCTTATCAAAATCCTGCCTTGAATGACGAGAACCCAGTGGTTTGGATTGCTCGTGATCCATATGGAGTTGCTCAAACTCAAGTTGAGGAATTAAGACACCATGATGTTGCTGCTAGTGACAGTGGTGCTTGGTATGAAATTGATGAGAAGAAACATAAGGCAAAGATTGCTTGGGGAGATGTTTCGCTCGTTCCTATATGGGAACCTGCTCCAATGTTGTAAAAACTCCTCAAACGATAGAACGAATATGGCCTAATCGCCATTATTTAACGAAACAGTATTTTCTTTTATTATTTTTTTTTCTTTCTTTTATAATGGTATAATAATAATAATAATAACAATAATAACAATAATAATAATAATAATAATAATAATAATAATAATAATAATAATAATAATAATA
>JAJMEQ010000110.1:0-40956 GCA_030574255.1 Groenewaldozyma tartarivorans | reverse complement strand
TTTTTTTTTTTTTTTTTTTTTTTTTTTTTTTTTTTTTTTTTTTTTTTTTTTTTTTATTTTTTATTTTTTGGCGTTTCTTTTCTTTTATTTCCCCCCTTTTTTGTCCTCACAAATCAACGTTATATTAATATAGGCCTATTATTAACATTTAACTAAGATTTTGGGTATAACACTAATTTAGTTTTTGGTAGTTATAATTATAACTGTATATACACGTAACACATCAAATTTATAGGATGCCGGACGTCCAGAATTGCTAAAACATGTCTTTTCCCTTTCCCACACAAACGTTGTTGACAACCCTCACTCTTCTGTGACCTTCTTCCCTTTTTGGTCCTGCGAATCACACCCTCCCAGCGTTTCGCACCAGCTCGGTACCTCCTCAAATACATCCATGGCCGTCTTCATCGACGAAGGCGATGCGTCCCCGGCCACCTCCGCCGTGGGGTCCCCATCTAGGAACAATCGATGCAACAGAGCTGGCTCAAGTTGCTACGATCCGAAAGACCCACAAACCATTATTCAGTGGTACTGCTGCCAGTGCGGCCAGTACCACGGCGTGCCTCCAGAGAGATACGACTGTGTCCGGTGCAACCACATGATGTGTCCATACTGCATCAAGAAACGGGTCAGGGACCTTCAACGATGACATGCAAACTGAAAAAAAAAAATATTTGTGGTCTATGATTATTGGAGATGGATCAAGATAAGTCAAGTGTATACACATGTGTCATGAACCCTTTTTTTTGTATATTATGAACAATTACATATTTATTCCTCTATATATATATATATATATATATATAAATTTAGTCGTCCTCTGGGTCGACTTGTGTCTTTTCTAAAGCCCTTTGCAACAGATCAAACTTGTCTGCTTGATGCCCCATCTCACTTAGCAAAACATTCATACCATCAAACCCCATAACTATTCTGCCACGCGATAAACTGGTAGCTGACTCCGTTCGAGGTAAGATGGGTAATTTAGGATACCGTTTAGAGAAATGGGTTAATATCGTGTTATGGGCATTCATTTCACGACTGATTCGTATAGCCTGGCTCATTGTACTATGACGTTTTTTCAATGCTTCATCCTGTAAATCGTCATCATGGGTAGCTTCATGTATTAGCAAGTCTGAATCTTTTCCAACTGTAACAAAATGGTCATTAGGCATACTATCTCCTGAATATGATATTTTGAAATTATGACCTTTAGTAGTAATAAATGTAAATGCAACTGAATATGAATTTTCACAATGTTTCGCATAACACATTGAAATATCCTTAATATATTCATCATTGAAATAAGAATTCCTTCGTTGTCGTTTCTTATACAAATAATCATAATTATATTCAAATGTAATTTGATTAATATCAATAATACTTGGATCAAGTTGATTCCATTCTTTTAAAAACTTTTCATATCCATTAGGTCCAAATAATAATAGTCTTTTTTTGCTTGTACTATTCCCATTATTTAGTTGCTGCCATCTTTGTAAGACTTTTAATACTCCTAAATGATGGTCAGCATGTAAATGACTTATATATAAAACATGCAATTTTTTGATAATTTCATCTCCTAATTCAGGTCCATAATATCTATATAAATTACCCAAAGTGCCTTCTCCACAATCAAACATTATACTAATTGAACTTCCATCAACTGGTAACCTTACTATTGTACAAGAAACATTTCGAACAACTGATGGTTGGGAACTACCAGTACCCAATGTAATAACAAGTGGTTCATTAATTTGAATAATTCGATTAAATAAATCCTTTTTATCTTGTTGTAAATCAGATTCTCCATCAGTTCTTTCACAATCATTTATATATTTCAAATGAGGAGCAATTGATACAATTCCTAATGAATGGAAATTTTTTAACGTGTCATTAATAGGTAATTGTCTTTTAGGGTTTGATGTATAAAGAATTGGGAAATTTTCTGGCATTACTTCTTTTAATCTTAATGTTGTATTGGCACTTTTCTCATACACAATCCCATTTGGTGAATAATCTGGATGACATATGATATTAATTGATTTATTAAACTTGTCAAGAATCGGCTGATATGATTTTAAATCAATACATTTATCAAGAAAATGGTATATAACTTCAGGATTGATTGAATCTCCTCCCTTTTTACCTAGTTTCTTGCTCCAATCATATTCCTTAATGGACTTAATATAACTTTCCTTGGGACAATCTATCACTACAACTCTATGAGGAGGGAATGATGGTTCTAATACATCTTCAGGTTTAATCAATTTCCCATTGACTTCGACTGTTTTACCCAATGTTAATTCAAGTCGAATAGGACCAGATGGTAATCCTAATTCCTTTGCCTTATCGACTTTAAATTTGCCCCTAACCGGTTTAGCCTGGATTATATAACAAGTACTAGGCTCCTCTTCCTCCACATTTTCAGAAGTAATACTTACTCCATTTATATACATGTTTGAATCTTCAAAACTTGATTCATTAATATTAGTAACAATAGATTTAGGAGGACTATGAAATATAAAGTATCTCATCGTCTTCAATTTATTTTTTAAATCTTCAGGTCGGCTAGTGAAAAGTTCTGGAATTATACTATTATTAGGATTAGATTCAGCAATTTCTCTTGCTGACATTAACATCCCTAATAATCCTCCGATATCATTCCATCGTTGACGTCCAGTTAAAAAATATTTCGAAATCCCCCCTGTACGGATATGATTCTCAGGTAATGACCGTTGTAATCCCTCTCCTATATGTCCAATAAGATATTTATCGGCAACATGAGTTTGAATCAATATTGAAGGATTACTACCTTCAACCGTCGGATGGCTGGCATTGATAATAAATACTTTTAGCCGTTTCACTTGTTCAGTTACCGCTTCTGCTGTATGGGCAGAGGGCATTCTATAGTGGAACCGTTTGGTTCCTAAACTTTTACTCGTTTGTTTCAAAATTTTTATCGTATAACTGAAAGATTGGTAGCTATAGCTATACCTATAGGTAGTTATGAAAAATAGATCTTGATCGATATCGATAACGATAAGATTTTTTTTTTTTTTTTTTTTTTTTTTTTTACTTTTTTTTTTTGTAAATTATAAATATGGCCAAGACAAAGTCTATACAAAAACGAAGAAAGGCCAACTCCGGAGGACTTGTTTCCAGCTCGGGGGTTTCCAAGAAACGGTCAAAGAAGGATTTGAGAAATGCATACTATAAAATGAAACTTGATCCTTCAGCTATGATGGATGATGAAAATGAAGAATCTAAAACTCAACGCAAAAAACGACTACAAAAGGAACTTGCTCAAAGAGAAAAACTTGCTAATGAGGAATTACCTGATTTGGATATCCAACTAGGTGATGGAACCACTTTAGGAATACCATTTACTATTTAAGGTACTCATTATATTTTTTTTTTTTTTTTTTTGATTTTAAATTTTATTTTGAAGAAAATCTATCATGAATAATTTTGTTCGTTTATTTTGTTTTGAGAAAATTATTGGTTCAAATAGTTTTCTAATTGATTCCAATTCTTGTGGATGATATTCAATTACTCTTGTTAAGAAACTTTTCAAATATAATAAAACATTTGAATTTATATTTGGAATATTTTCTAATATTGAATTAAGAGTAATTGAAGAACCAATTAAATATTCATTGGGAATAATTGGTTCAGGTAAATTTTGCAATAATCTAATAAATACTTGTGCTACTGAATAAGTTCCTAAATTTGAATTCTCAAACTTATTAGCAACATCTAAAACTTCAATGTCCAATTCCTTTTCATCATCTAACCAATCTTGAATTTGTTGAATAATACTTGGATCACCAGACATTTCAAATAAATTTTTAGGTATTCTATCCCATAAATAATCAATAATATTACAAATTTGTATTGGCATATTATTTGATTTACCTTTATATTTACTCAATGAATTTAAAGATAATCCTAAACAAGTTTCCATTGGTAAAATTTCAATTGGAATAAAAATATCTTGATTATTAATTATTCTTAATATTAAAACCTCATTAATGGGATTTCGAATTATTGGTAATGTAAATGATATTTTAATCTTTTGTAATGATTTTGCTGGTAATGATCCATTGATTGGTTCAATTTTAAATAATTTATTATTGGAAATAAATTGATAATTTATTAATTTATCACCACCAATAATTGTTAGCCAAATTTCATTTAATAATAAAACTCTTGTTTTTAATTTAAATTCATGAGGTTCAATTGTTATTGATGGTTTTGATTTATTTTCTTCATAATCTAATTGTTTTAATTTTTCAGAAACAAGATTATTACGTTTCAATTTATCAATTAATGGTAATGTCAAGTCAATTGTAGCTGAAACTGGATGATGATCAGATATTTGAAACCCTTTTAAACTTGTATATTCAATAACATTAAAATCATTTATATCTGTAAATGTTAATATCCTATCAGTATAAGAAGGAATTCTTGTAAGATCATATTGATTACTATCAACAATGAATTTATAAGTTGGAGCAAACTTAATTGGTGCTTCATTAAATCCTTTTAATATTTTATGATCATTAATATCTATTTTCAAAGTATCATTCAATAAAAGAGTCTTATAATCTTGAATTTGAATCAAATTATTAACAGATTTTTGATCCATTTTAATTCGATAATTTAAATCGCCCATAAATATACAAACATGTTTCATTTCATTTGAAGATATTGTTAATAAATCATTATTAATATCAAGTAACTGAGCATCATTATCAAATAAAATATTATTATTAAAAGATAAATCAAATCTTTCAAAAATTTCTTCAATTTCCCATCTTCTTCGTTCAATTAAATCATCACCTGCACTTAAATGACAATTAATAATAGTAAATTCAGTTCCTTTTATACCTGAATCAGATCCAATACGAAATTTACTCATTATAGCTCCTTTATTCCCCCAAACTCCTAAAACTCCCGTCCCAGTACTATTTATTTCAATAGAATCAATATTATCAGATATGGTATTACTAACAATTATTATACTTAACATTCCTAATAATTGATTAGTACACAATATTTGATATTCTTGGCCTAATATTTTCAATATTTGAAATTTTAAAGTCTCTAATGTTTGAGTATTTGCATATAATGATAATGAATCTGATTCTTGTAAAGAAATAATATATAAATCACACATTATAGGTAATCCTAACAAAACATCCAATCTTTGATCAAATATAGGTTTTGAATGAACATTCCAAGTAATTGTTTTAATTTTAATATGTTGATTAAATAAAAAATGTTTAGAATTTGATAAAAGAAATTGATCCAATGTAATTGAATTTTCATTTTGATTTTTTTTCTTCTTCAAATATTGTAATTTTGCAATTGATTCTCTCCATTCTGAAAGAAATTCTTCTAATGTTTCAATTTCTTCATTATCAATATTACCAATAAATTGGTTTCTCAAATATATTGATATAATCTTATCAGATTGTGGTATTGTTTCAATTATATCATTATTTCTTAATGGTTGTGGTATAGCAATATCTGGATTTTTCTTATCAGCTAATACATAATAAGGAGGATCATTTTCGCCAGGATAACATGTCAAAATATGAGTGTTGGTATCCAATTTCATTTGAAATTTAATCAAATGATGTTTACAATTTATTGATGTAATTAGTACTAGTACTACGTACGCGTACCAATAAACGTATAAATATGAATACATGTAAACGTTAATAGTTTCAACCAATTTTTATCCAAATGTTCAAACAAGTACTTTTAGCTGCTACTGGATTTAAAATATTACTATTTCCTGCTTATTATTCTACTGATTTTGAAGTTCATCGTAATTGGTTAGCAATTACTAGGAATTTACCAAAAGAATTATGGTATTACGATACAACATCAATATGGACTTTAGATTATCCCCCATTTTTTGCCTGGTTTGAATTTCTTATCAGTCATTGTGTACCACAAATAGTTATAAATGATGGAGCATTGGATTTGGTACCTGAAGGACATTATGGATGGCCAACGATTATATTTCAACGGAGTACAGTAATTATAACTGAATTACTATTATTTCTGAGTTTATATTTTTATGTTTATGGTACTGGGAAGAATGATTTAAAACAAAAAAAGGCTATAGCATTATCAATTGCATTTTCCCCGGGGCTATTAATAATTGATCATATTCATTTCCAGTACAATGGGTTTTTATATGGATTTTTAATTTTATCTATTATCTTTGCTCAAAGAAATTGGTTATTAGCAAGTGGGATAATTTTTACAATTTTATTATGTTTTAAACATATTTATTTATATCTTGCACCAGCATATTTTGTTTATCTTTTACGAGATTATATTCTAAAGAATAATAGAATCAATTGGGGTAATGGAATTAAATTAGGATCAATGATTTTAATAATTTTGATAATTTCATTTGGTCCTTTTTATAATCAACTTGATCAAATTTTTAAAAGATTGTTCCCATTTTCAAGAGGTTTAACTCATGCTTATTGGGCACCAAACATATGGGCCTTATACTCATTTATTGATAAATTGTTATGTATGATTTATGGAATAAAAAATCAAAATGGTACAAGAGGAATAATAGGTGATATTGATTTTAAAATCTTACCAAATATTCAACCATTTTTAACATTTTGTTTAACCATATTTTATCAAGTTATTGCAATGATGCCAGTTTTAATTTCACCTAGTTTTGAAAGATTTTTAGGTTGTATGACATTATGTGGATTTTCATCATTTTTATTTGGTTGGCATGTTCATGAAAAGGCAATATTAATAATAATAATTCCAATGAGTTTTTTATCACTTAAAGATAGAAGAATTTTAAGAACATTTGAACCTTTGGTAATTGCTGGTTATATTTCATTATTCCCATTATTATTCACTCCTGGTGAAGAATTATTAAAACATTTATATACTTTGATATGGTTCATTATAACTTTAACAGCATTTAATGAATTGGCTCGTGTTAGAAATATTAAAAGAAGAATATTCATCTTAGAAAGAGCAATAATGATTTATATTTGTGGATTTGTACCTTTATTATTGTCAACACAAGTTATTATACCCATTGTAAGTCCTGACTTTGCTCAAAAATATCAATTCTTACAACTTATGGCCATATCTGTTTATTGCAGTATAGGTATTATAGCTTCATGGGCAGGGTTCAGTTGGTTATACTTTTTTGACGACGAGTTATGGTAAGTCCAAAATCATTACCTACGGCTGCTTCGAGTTTTGGGAGGTTTACATAATGGACAATACCATTGACCCTTGGGAGCTTTTTTCAACCCAGCACAATCCAAATGGAACCATTCCTTGGGACAAGCCTCGTTATCACAAGCAACCATCTCGCCATATGAAACGTCATTGCAAATGCAATATCGAGGTTCATCGCCAGCACCACTGGCAGATTGACTTTGACCACTTAATTGTTGGTTTTCACTGGCGAGAACGGCCGCAGCAGCCGCAGAAGCGGTCCTGAACCCCGGGTCGCGAAGCTTGGAGAGCTCCTTCGACACCTGTGTAGAGTAGATATCAACGAGTTTCTGTACATGTATGGCCTCATTCAACGAATTGGCTCGTAAGAAGTTCAATCTATTGATGATTTTGGCGATTGTTGGTCCATTCTCGGACGCTTGCAACGACTGGTCCTTGAGATTCTTGTCCAGCTCCGCATACAGCCTCGCGTACTCCGCGTCCAATTGGCCTATCAGTCCTAGTGACTGCTTGAGATCCTTCTGGAGCTCTTCCATGACGCGTTCCTATCATTACTTGTACATATACCAGTTAGCTATATAGTACGGTATAGCTAGCTAGCTTATAATTATAAGCTAATTAAGTATACTAGCTAGTACTATGCATATGGCTAACTATAGATCGATTATCATCATCTTATAACGTGTTACTGTATAGGTGGGCGTACGTACTTGGCATTTAATTATTGTGGTTTTTAAATCGATAGAGAGCTCACGTGACCGGACAAATTGTCCAATCATCGAACACCAAAATAGTAGTTAGCCAATCCAATAGTAGAGTTGTTCAGCATCGAGAAAAAGTATTAAATTTCTTTCAAAAGAACCAACAGTTTTCGACAAATTTCGAGTCAGATTTCTTTCATTCGGGCGCAACGACGAACGACCATTCTTTAGACGGTTTCATTGGATAGTCGAGGAGATACATTGAGGAGGTCACGCCAGGTTTGTTTCTTCAATTAAAATTAATACTTTTTATTTTTTTTTCCAAAGCTGATATCTTGAAACCAAGAAAGATTCGAGTGGAAAAAAAGGAAGTTGTTTATTGAAATTCATCCTTTAAACATATTGCACTGTCATTTTTCTGTACTATAAAAGGGGCATTGGTATATCATCATCCACACAGACACGAAGAGACATGTTCAAGTTTGCATCAAAGTCTACCAATTCAAGTAGGCTTCTTTTTGGAGCAGCTGCTGGTGTAGCAGGACTTAGTGCTTATTATGCACATTTGCAAATGAACCCTGCTGAGGCCATGACTGCTGCCGAGCACGGTTTGCATCCTCCAGCTTACCCTTGGTCGCACAAGGGGTATCTCGACACGTTTGACCATAAATCAATTCGACGAGGATTTCAAGTTTATCGTGAAGTTTGTTCATCATGTCATTCATTGAAGTATGTTACTTGGAGATCATTGGTAGGAGTAAGTCATACCAACTCCGAGGCTAAGGCAATGGCTGAGGAAAATGAGTATGACGACGAGCCTGATGATGAAGGGAAACCAAGAAAACGTCCAGGTAAACTTGCTGATCCTTTACCTTCTCCTTATGAAAATGAGCAAGCGGCTCGTGCTGCTAACCAAGGAGCTTTACCTCCTGACTTATCATTAGTTGTAAAGGCTAGACATGGTGGTTGCGATTATATCTTCTCATTGCTTACTGGATATCCTGATGAAAAACCTGCTGGTGCAGTTTTGGCTCCTGGATTGAATTATAATCCTTATTTCCCTAATGGTGGTATTGCAATGGCAAGAGTTTTATTCGATGGCCTTGTTGAATATGAAGATGGAACTCCTGCTACTACCTCTCAAATGGCTAAGGATGTTACTACTTTCTTGAATTGGGCCGCTGAACCTGAACACGATGAACGGAAATTGATTGGTCTTAGAGCCGTTATAACTTTCTCAGGTCTAGTATTATTATCTATCTGGGTTAAGAGATGGAAATGGGCCAACATCTGGTCAAGGAAAATCGTTTACAGAGGTCCAAAGAATTAAATATAAGATCCATAGTAATATCAAAGTTTTTTCTAGAATAATCATACATAATAATATGCTAAAATAATCAAAACTAACTTATTGATAACCCTGGAATAGCTGGTAATGATGAAGGAATGTTATTATTATTACTGTTACTGGTAATTGCAACTGGTTGTGCATTAGTTTGAGTTTCTTCACCAGTATAATATTTATCCTTAAATGCAGTTTCATCATTGGGTCTTGGTCTACACCAGAACCTTGTAGTTTTATCATTAGAACCGGTTGCAAGCACATGACCTACTGGATGATAATCAATTGACCAAATAGGCCAATCATGAGCATGAGGAATAGATAATTCTGGAGTAATATTAGAGGAATTATTTTCAGATAAATGAGAATCTAACATGTAATGATGTAATGAACCATTATGACAAGCACTTGTTAGTATACTTGAATGAATTGGATGCCAAGTTAATGTAGTAATTTCAGAATTTGAACCTCTTAATACAAATAAATCCTTCATCATTCTTAAATCTAATATTCTTATAGTTTGATCTCTACTACCAGAAGCAACTAACATTTGACCACCAGTTTTTTGAAATCTTGTACATGAGATAGTATGCTTGAAACCATGAAGAGTTGTTAGATTTTTACCATTACGAGGATCCCATAATTTAATTAAATTATCCTTTGATCCACTTATAACTAATCCTAATGTTGGATGCCAATCACAACTTTTAACATCCCAACCATGGCCTTTTAATTGAGTTTCTTCTGCACCATCATTGAAATTCCAAATTTTTAATGACCCATCATCACTTGAAGTAACATATCTTGAATCATTAGGTGAAAACGCAATATCTGTTATTGCTTCACGATGAGCATTTATAATATTAACATTATTTAAATTCGGTTGCCAGAATTTCATAGTACCTTCATGGTCTCCTGATAAAAGCCATTCACCAGTATGTGAATATTGTAAACTTCTAATTGTAACATCATGTGCTTGTAAAATTGTTTCAAAATTGAAAGTTGTACCATTCCATAAAGTAAATTCACCACTCATAGAAGCTGTTAATAATCTACGTCCCTCAGGAGTCCATTTGACCGCCAGAACTGGATGTTTCGTCTTATTAACTGAAACATGAACAAATTTAGTGGGTAATGATGTTATAGCTTGTTGTTGACTATATGCAGTTGGTGGTAATAAATCTATGATATAACTAGCCTCAGGTTGAATCCGTTCTGCTCGATAAAACCTACGGCCTGTCCGTTGTAAATAGTATTGAGAGAACCCGCTCCCATGGTCAACTGTCCTTCGGTGTGCCAATTTTTTTTCTTCTTCCATGTTATCGCTTAAAAATTAATGTCGACGACTAGATCTAAGATAAAGATCTTGATCTTGATCTTGATATATCTAAAGCTTTGATTTATAGGTTTATGAAATTTCGATATCGATATCATAGATCATCAATTTATTGATATTTAGCCATGTTTAAAAAGTATGAAGGGATGAACATTCAAGTAAAGGTCTAACATGTAGATTTACCAAGGAGGATATAAATTCTCGGTCAAATATCAAATCATCAGTTCAAAGATCATTGAAAACCCGATTGGTTACTCAGTTCCCAGGATTGGAACCAGTTATTGAAGAGATTTTACCCAAAAAATCATCATTAGAACAAGTTAAATGTACTGATAAGATATCATTATACTCTATTGACAATGAAGTAGTATTTACTCAACATTTTGATGATGCTTTAGTGCCATCATTAAGATTAGTACATAAATATCCAAAGGAATTTTTCCCTCATGTAAGGGTAGATAGAGGTGCTATCAAGTTTGTTTTAGGTGGAGCTAATATCATGTGTCCGGGGTTAACTTCAAATGGTGGGGAATTACCTGAAGCTCCTGGATATGAAAAGGATCAATTAGTGGTGATATATGCTGAGGGGAAAGAATATGCATTAGCTATAGGAACATTAACAATGTCAACTGAAGAAATTAAAACTAAAAATAAAGGGATTGGAATTAATTTAATACATTATTTAGGTGATGGATTATGGAATCTTAAAGAAATATCTTAATAATATCATTATTTTGTAAATTTTGAATTGTTATTGAATTATCCAAATTTAAAAATTCATCATTATCTTTTTTTAAATATTTAATATCAAATGGTGATAATTGAAATAATTTAGATATTCTTAATTTTAAATTATTTCCTGAAATATTTTTAATAATTTTACAATTTTTAATTTCTCCATTGTATTCTATTTTTAAATTAATAACTTTGGATTTAAGAGTTGTTATTGGTAATGATTCAATTTCAGGATTAATATTATGTTTTTTACATAATTTAATCCAATTAAATGGTTTTTCAAATTGATTTGATCTAACTTTTGATATTAAATATAATTCAGCATCATTTCTTTCTTGTAAAGTTATTTTTGTACCATTTAATTTTTGTAAATTTTCAAGTCTTGAAATAATTCTTGAATCTAATGATTCAATATTTAATGGATTATTATTAATTCTTAAATCTAAAACTTCAAGATTATCAATAGTTGACCAATTATTTATTTGATTATTATTAAGATTAAGAGTTTCAATAGTTATTTTGGTATCAATAGAAGATATTAAATTATTTTCCAATTGAAGTTCTTTAAGTGAAGGTATAATATTAGGGATTTTTTTCAATTTATTATGTGATAAATCTAATGATTTTAAATCACATGATGATGATGATGATGGAATATTAATAAATTCCAAATTATTAAATGATAAATTTAATTCATTTAATGATGGGAATATTTTAAAAATTAATGGTAATTGATCATTTGTTATTAATGTAAATGCAAGTGAAAGTTGTGTAATTTGATTTAATGATAATAAATTATCATCATTATTGAAATTTTCAAATCTATTACCATTTAATATCAAACTTGAAAGATTTTTCAATGATTCACATATAATTATAACATCTTTCATATTAATCAAATTATAACTAAGATCTAATCTTGTAAGACCAAGTTCAAGTTTATCACCAAATTTAACATTCATTTTGGAAACAGATATAAATGGTAATTGATTAAATTTTGATTGATATTTTGATATTTTATCTATTCCTAATGTTTCAATTGTTTTTGTCCGACCAACTCTAATTTCTTGTCCATGTTCATCTTGTAAACTATATTTCTTAATAACCGCTTCACTAAATGATAAACATTTATCAAATGGTTTGGTAATCTTTAAAAATGACCCTGAATTGGGAATTCTACATTGAAAATATACAACCCCATCAAGGTCACCATTGTTTTTGCCCCTAGATGGCTCGTCCCATTCAACCCCTACACAGTCAATGTCAGGCCAAGCAGGAATCCTCCCTATAAATCTGACCGTGCATAAATCTCCTCTAAATGATAATCTTTCTCCTATTTTCATTATAGTATACGTAGTATTAGTAACTACATAGCTATAGTATAGTATGCTCTCTGCGTATATACGGTAGTACTAGTTATATATAGCGTATAGCTATATGGTATGTAGGTAAATAATAACTATCGATGGCTTAAGCTTAATGTGAACTCATTTGAAGAAGAAGCTAGAAAAGGTCAGCAATGCCAAAGTACATATTACATAATATTGGTATCATTCGAAAGGTAATTTCACGTAGAATATTCCTGTAGTACTAGAAATGTAATTACTAAAGATTATAAAATGTTTGGGCCAGGTATACTGATATATCAGCTGAATAATATTAATATGTAACATCATATTTTCGATCGAATTTTAACCCCACATTGTAGTTAAATTATGGCCTAATGATAAATATCTCCAAATTTTTATATGACAACCAGGGTTTTGAACCGTTTTTTTGCTTTTATCCTGATTTTATGTGCTTGAACTGTCATTTACATATAAGTTATCTTGTAAATAGTCAAAAATAAAAAAAATTGAAATTCTGTCAGATTCTGAGTATACCGAAATTCGGTAACCGAAATGCTGGTTAACTTTCATACGATCTTAGACCAATATTCAAATTATATAAAACAATTTTTCTGAATTTTTCTCTAAAAATTTTATTATTCTATATCTATAGCACAGGAATACCAGACAAATACCGCAATTGGACGTAACACATTGCCAAAATGCAGAAAAAATGGAGTTCAATCTTGTAATTTTAGAAAACAATATCATTTGTAATTATGTAGTCCGTTGCTATGGTTACGCCGGTGAATGGTAAGCGTAGGCTACACAGCAGGCAAATGCCAGCAATTGGCCCAGGATTAATCATTAATGAGATTTATTATGATCCAAGTGGCCGAGACGTTTGCTAGTAGTTTGCTACGGTGTGAAGTGACCAATTGCTGAATCAATGCTGATTTAAACCAATGTACTAGCATTAACTTCCTAGTTTCAGCGCATTAACGAACGGACCATATTATTAGAAAGGCGGATGATACAACGCGAGGCTCTGCACCCATTGAGTAGCCTTACAGCCCAGATACATCGTCCACAAAGCCATATTACACTGTCCAGTCGCTGGCTATATACTTGAAAGCCCTATATATACTCTGAGGTTATGCTAAGAATATATTATATGTTATAACAATCTAGAGGTTCAGCCGTGCACACCAAATTTGAGCGTGATCGAAAATACTCGCTTGCAAAGACATCAACCAATAATCGATCGATCTGGTCTCCAATGGCTTTTAAACCTTCTTCTTCCTCGCATTCTCTCTCTTCTCTTTTCCTTTTCCTTTCCATAGACTTCACCCGACAATGGTCCTTCCACGACTCGTCCCCAGCATTTCGCGCAAAGCCTTCCGCGTCGCACAGGCAAACAGCCGTCTGTTCGCCCTCGGCGGCGCCAGAACCTACGCAGACAGCAAGGCCTCTCTCGTTGGCAGCATCCGGTAAGTTTTTTTTTTTTTTTTTGGCTTTTCTTTTGCTAGCATTTGTGTGGCTCTTTTTTTTTCAGTTTTTCTTCCAGCCAATGCGGACTCAGACGCCCTCCGGCCGCTGTGCGAGCTCAATTGAGCGCGTAGACTCGAGACAGCAGCACACGCACAGAGGTTAGTGGTGTTCTACGGCTGAGGTTGGCTGGAAGTTTGGGAAAAATCACACAAATCCGTTTCGATTTATATGAACAGGTTTACTAACTTTTGCAGAACCGTTATTGGTGCCGTTGTTGTAAGTACCCCCATCCCTTTGCAGTCCTCCAACTGTCAGAAGGACCTTTTGTTTCTGGGATTTCTGTTGTTGTTTTTTACGGGGTTAGCCGGTTTGCCGAGGATGAATTTTTGAACTTGTGTTTTGAAACTGAAATTTTCAATCGAGATTTAGCCAATCAGATTGCAGAACGCAACAATAAAATTTCATCTCGACAAATACAAAACAATATTTTTCCTTCTCAACACCCGAAAATAAAAATAACATGGCACTCCCCAAAACCAATTGGACTAGTGATAAGGATATATATCGGTTACTAACTTTCTTTAGGATGTGCAATTCGACCAGGACAAGCTTCCTGCTATTTTGAACGCTCTTGAACTTGAACGAGAAGACGGTTCCAAACTTATTCTCGAGGTTGCCCAGCATTTGGGTGAAAACACCGTCAGAACCATTGCTATGGATGGTACTGAGGGTCTTGTTCGAGGCACCCCCGTCAAGGACACTGGCGCTCCCATCACCATCCCCGTTGGCCGAGGAACTTTGGGAAGAATTCTTAACGTTGTCGGTGAACCCATTGATGAAAGAGGACCAGTCCAAACTGATAAGTTTAGACCTATCCATGCTGACCCCCCTTCATTCGAGGAACAATCCACTGCTGCCGAGATTTTGGAAACCGGTATCAAGGTTGTTGACCTTCTTGCTCCTTATGCCAGAGGTGGTAAGATTGGTCTTTTCGGTGGTGCCGGTGTCGGTAAAACTGTATTCATTCAAGAATTGATCAACAATATTGCAAAGGCCCATGGTGGTTTCTCTGTCTTCACCGGTGTTGGTGAACGAACTCGTGAGGGTAACGATCTTTACCGAGAAATGAAGGAAACTGGTGTCATCAACTTGGAAGGTGAATCTAAGGTAGCTCTTGTATTCGGTCAAATGAATGAACCTCCAGGAGCCCGTGCTCGAGTTGCTCTTACCGGGTTGACCATTGCTGAATATTTCAGAGACGAAGAAGGTCAAGATGTGTTGCTTTTCATTGATAACATTTTCCGTTTCACTCAAGCTGGTTCAGAAGTATCTGCCTTGTTAGGTCGTATCCCCTCTGCCGTCGGTTATCAACCTACTTTGGCTACTGATATGGGTGCTCTTCAAGAACGTATCACCACCACCAAGAAGGGTTCCGTCACTTCAGTCCAAGCTGTCTACGTACCTGCCGATGATTTGACTGATCCTGCTCCTGCCACTACTTTCGCCCATTTGGATGCCACCACTGTCTTGTCCCGATCCATTTCTGAATTAGGTATCTACCCTGCCGTCGACCCCTTGGATTCCAAGTCAAGACTTTTGGACGCTGCCGTTATTGGTCAAGAACACTACGATGTTGCTACTGCCGTTCAACAGACTTTGCAATCTTATAAGTCATTACAGGATATTATCGCTATTCTTGGTATGGACGAATTGAGTGAAGCTGATAAGCTTACTGTCGAGCGGGCTAGAAAGATCCAACGTTTCTTATCTCAACCATTTGCTGTCGCTACTGTTTTCACTGGTCTTGAAGGTCGTCTCGTTCCCTTGAAGGAGACCGTCAAGTCATTCAAGGAAATCTTGGACGGTAAGCACGACTCTCTTCCCGAAGCCGCTTTCTACATGGTCGGTGGTATTGAAGAAGTCATCTCCAAGGCTGAAAAGCTCGCTGCTGATGCCGCTTAAATAGATTCACACCTATAACCCATTTGTAAACAAAATTTCATTAGAATTTAGTCATAAATTTTGTTAGCTTCATATAACAGTCAGATAAAACCTTATCGATCGATCTAACGCGTATATACGTATGATATAACAGTAGGCCTCAAGAATATTTGAAATCTAAGATATCGATCTAGCTAGATATCGATTTAAATAAATATATTTGTGGTTCAAATTTTACAAATTTGAAATTAGTCTATGCGAAGTTTGCAAAAAAGACATCTTCAACGACTGTTTGTAAACCGCACGAAATCCACAATGTCAGGAGGAATCGAGTCCAAATGGACTGCAAACAAAGTTAGACAAACCTTTTTGGATTATTTCATTGAACGTGGTCATACTTTTGTGCCTAGTTCTTCAGTTATTCCTTATGATGACCCTACTCTTCTATTTGCAAATGCTGGGATGAATCAATATAAACCAATTTTCCTTGGGACCGTTGACCCTTCCTCTCCTTTGGCCAAGCTGAAGAGTGCTGCCAACTCCCAAAAGGTTATCCGTGCCGGTGGTAAACATAATGATCTTGAAGATGTTGGTCGTGATAGTTATCATCATACATTTTTTGAAATGCTTGGTAATTGGTCGTTTGGTGATTATTTCAAGAAAGAAGCTATTGAATATGCTTGGGATTTACTTACTCGTGTTTATGGACTTGATCCTAGTCGATTATATGCTACATATTTTGGTGGTCATGAAGAATCTGGTCTTGAACCTGATTTAGTTGCTAAACAATTTTGGATTGATATTGGTTTACCTGAATCACATGTTCTTCCAGGAAGTTATAAGGATAACTTCTGGGAAATGGGTGATCAAGGTCCTTGTGGTCCTTGTAGTGAAATTCATTATGATAGAATTGGTGGGGGTAGAAATGCTGCAAGTTTAGTTAATCAAGATGATCCTAATGTATTGGAAATTTGGAATATTGTTTTTATTCAATATAATAGAGAACCTGATTCAAGTTTAAAACCATTACCAGCTAAACATATTGATACTGGTATGGGATTTGAACGATTAGTTTCAGTTTTACAAGATAAATCTTCAAATTATGATACAGATGTTTTCACTCCATTATTTGAAAAAATTCAAGAACTTACTGGTGTAAGGCCTTATAGTGGTAAATTTGGTGATGAAGATATTGATGGAATTGATACTGCTTATAGAGTTGTTGCTGATCATGTTCGTACTTTAACATTTGCAATTGCTGATGGTGGAGTACCAAATAATGATGGTAGAGGTTATGTTTTAAGAAGAATTTTAAGAAGAGGTGCAAGATATATTAGAAAAAAGTTTGATGTACCAATTGGTAATTTCTTTTCAAGATTAGCTCCTACATTAATTGAACAAGTGGGTTCAACTTTCCCAGAACTTACTAAGAATACTTCTGATATTTTTGAAATTTTAAATGAAGAAGAAGTATCATTTGCTAAAACTTTAGATAGAGGTGAAAAATTATTTGAAGAATATGCTTTAAAAGCTAAAAAAGATAATCAAAAGACTTTAAATGGTAAAGATGTATGGAGATTATATGATACTTATGGTTTCCCAGTTGATTTAACTAGACTTATGGCTGAAGAAGCTGGTCTAGAAATTGATGAAGAAGAATTTGAAAAAGCTAGATTAGAATCAAAAGAAGCTTCTAAAGGTGGAAAGAAAACTTTGGGTAAAGATTTATTAAAACTTGATGTTCATGCTTTAAGTAAACTTGATAAAGATTCTATTCCTAAAACCGATGATTCTTTTAAATATCTTTCTGGTGATATTAATGCTAAAATTGTTGCAATTTATAATAATGGAGAATTTTTTAAATCTACTGATAAAATTGCCGATAATACATCATCTCAAATTGGTATATTATTAGATAAAACTAACTTATATGCTGAACAAGGTGGTCAAGAATATGATACTGGTAAAATTGTTATTGATGGTCAATCAGAATTTGATGTTGAAAATGTACAAACTTATGCTGGTTATGTATTACATACTGGTTGTCTTAAATATGGTGATTTAAAAGTTGGTGATAATGTAATTGTTGGATTTGATGAACTTAGAAGATGGCCTATTAGAAATAATCATACTGGTACTCATATTCTTAATTTTGCATTAAGAGAAGTTTTAGGTGATAATGTTGATCAAAAGGGTTCATTAGTTGCTCCTGAAAAGTTAAGATTTGATTTTTCTCATAAACAAGCAGTTAATAATTCTGAATTGGAAAAAATTGAAAATATTTGTAACGATTATATCAAGAAGAATTTAAAAGTTTATACTAAAGAAATACCATTAAATATTGCTCAATCAATTAATGGTGTTCGTGCAGTATTTGGTGAAAGTTATCCTGATCCAGTTCGAGTTGTTAGTGTGGGAGTCTCTGTTGATGATTTAATTGCTGATCCTAAAAATGATAAATGGCATTCATTATCTATTGAGTTTTGTGGTGGTACACATGTTGCCAAAACTGGTGATATTAAGGATTTTATAATTATTGAAGAAAGTGGAATTGCTAAGGGTATTCGTCGAATTGTTGCTGTTACTGGTGTAACTGCTCATGAAGTACAAAAATTGGCCCAAGATTATTCTGATAAACTTGATAATTTAGAAAAATTACCATTAGGTCAATTAAAAGAATCAACTGCTAAATCCATTGGTGTTGAATTAAAGAAACTTTCAATTTCAACTCTTACTAAACAAAATTTAATTGAAAGATTTAATAAAATTCAAAAAAATATTACTGATGAGATTAAAGCTAATCAAAAGGCTCAAGTTAAGAAAGTAATTTCTATTATAACTGAATTTTTTGAAAAAAATGAAAATACTTCATTTATTGCATTGAAATTACCTTCAGAGTTAGGTTCAAATGCAAAATTACTTGGTGAAGCATTTAATTATGTTAAAAATAAACAACCAACTAAATCTATTTATCTTTTTGCTGCTGATGATAATAAAGTTGCTCATGGTTGTTATATTTCTGAAAATGCTATTTCGAAAGGAGTAACTGCTCAAGATTTGGGAGCTTTAGTTTCGAAATATGTTGGTGGTAAATGTGGTGGTAAAGGATCAACTATTCAAGGTCAAGGAAATGATCCTACTAAAGTGAATGAAGCTGTTGATGAAGTTACCAAATTATTTAATGACAAGTTAAAAATTTAAATATAAAGATAACCCTACACATTTAGCTACAACATGCATATAATCAATTGATACTTTGTTGGCTTGGTTACCAATATCAAGTATATCATCTATTCTAGAATTTCTAGGTAAAAAAAGACAAATTTTATCAGTAAATTCTCGGCCTTTTTTAATAATATCATTAGTTTCATAAATTCCTGAAGACTTTAAATTCCAATAAGTACTCTGATTATATTCTGGTCCACCCCATGGTGGACTAGCAAAAAAAATTGTCTTTTCACGGTCAATAGGTAAATTATTCAATTTGAAAAAGTCACCATTAATAAATTCCACATTATCATTTGAATCATAAATTTTTAAATTGATTTTTGCCATTTCAGTTACAACACTATCAACTTCAATATGATAAACTTTCCCAAAATATGAACTAAATTGAATTGTATTACCTCCAGCTCCTCCAAACCCATCAATAATCGTATAATTTTCTGGATCATTAATATTAAAGAATTCAATCATATCAATTACAGTTCGTCTAGCTACACATTCAGGGGTAGTACTGTACCATTGTTCGTCAGTAAGCTGTATACCTTCGTCAAATTTCGAAAACAAATGGTGTCGCTTAAACCAGTATTTCTGCAATTCAGGGGCCAAATCTTCGGGAGGTAACTGTTTGCGACGATTTTTATTTCGGTTTCTTCCCATACTATATGATTCTTATACCACTAAGCGTTTACTATACCAGCTAGTTAGGCTAAACTTAGGTTTGTTTCAGGTACACTAAAATGCCAAAATTGATATAATATATTTGAAATGAATCAAATATAGCTTTAGGCCTAAATTTTTTTTTTTTTTTTGGAAATTTCAAGCTTTGGTCCGGACTTTACGATCGCGATACATTTGCATCAGATCTATTATTGATACCAATATATCGATGCCATTTATAAAAACATGGTGAGACTAAAAACTCGGTATATAGTGTTTGAGGTCTTGTATCCTGGTGCTTTGATAACGGTTGGAGATACAGCTAAAGTGAATGGGACTAAACTTCGTAGTCACAATTTGGATATAAATGGACGTGAATTACTACAAAAAATCCGTGAATCAATTAGAATTAATTTTGGTGAATATGGAGAAGGTCAAACTGCAGGCAGTTTAGCCTTAAGAAGTTTTTCATCAAAGGCTTCTATAGGAATCTTAAAAGTATCAAGAGATTATTTTAGAATTGTTTGGGGTGCATTAACATATATTACAGACCTTGGTTATAATACACCAGTATGTATACGGGTTCTTCATGTTAGCGGCAGTATTAAAAAGGCTCAAGAATTTTCTATAAATATCCATAAACAAGCTATATCTGATTTGGAAAGTTCTATAACCGCTTCAGAACTCTCATTTGCATAAATTTAACATGTACATATAAGTTATTATGTATATATATTTAATAAATAATTATTTGGATAGTCCATATTTCGTATTATCATCATTCTTTGCACGAGCTTCAGCTAACATCGAATCAATACCAAATGGATCATTTGTACTTTCAGTTGCTGCTTCAAATTCAACCGGACCTTCTCTAGCCTCGGCAGAAGTCGCTCCTAACCCTTCGAACCGTTTCTCGGATGCAAACCTATCCAATTCCCTTTCAGCTGATTCTTCATCGTCATAATCAACCAACCCTCCACTAGTTCGTGGCCGGTAAATCGAATTAATGGCTGATTGGGCCGCAAATAAGGATCGGTCATATACTTGGTCGCCTTCTAATGAACCACCAATGGAAGAAGATGCTTGTCCAAATAATCTAGCATCAAATTGACTGTCACCACTCAAATTGCCATTAGCTACTCCTAATGCAACCCGTTCACTGATATCTCTATTCTGGTCACGAGCCATGAGTTGGATCCGTTTAGCAGTGCTAACTTTAGATAATCTAATTTCCCGTTCAGCTTCACGTCTACGTTCAGCTCGAATACGTGCACGTTTCCTTGATTCTTCAGTTTCTTCTTCTTCTTCTTCTTCATCACTAACAGGAGAGCTACTTCTAGACTTTCTGGGAGATGAAGATCTTCCACGACTTTTCTGTTCTCTTGCTCGTTGAGCCAATCGTCGTAATTTTTCTTCATTTTCTTCACGCTCTTTATCTTCAATTTTTTGCTTCATGGTGGCCCGTAACCGGATTTCTTCTCTTGCATTACGCTCAGCTTCATATAATGCTTCCGCAAGTTTAGCAGCGTTGTTATTGATCTCCACTTCTCGGTTATTCCGACCATCAACCGCTACCCGTTTATCTAGAGCAATAGTAAAACCCTTGGGGTTCTTCCAGTTGGATACACTGGGCGGTATATACCAATCTTGTTGATCTTGAGCAGTAACCTTGCGAGGAGGCGACCTCAAAATAGGAGCAGGCGGCGAAGGAGGCCGTCCGGGGACTTTTTTATGTTTGAATTTAGGAGGAGCTAATGGGTCTTCATGTGTATCAACAATCTTAATCAATCGTTGTTTACCAGTCTCGTTGCCCTTTAATGCAGTGCTAGGAGTATATTGAACATAAGTTTCTTGAGATGACGACCGTTGACTAACAGTTTGAGGATCACTGCCAGCAATTTTTTCTTGTAAAATCTTATCTAGAGCTGCTTTGGTCCGTTTAGTAGTTTCAGCAACAACTTCAGGTGGTGGTCGCGCTAATGATATATCACCGGCTGCAACCCTTTGTCTTAATGGTATCAAGTCATTATACGAAGTTTGAATAATTCGTGTTTTAGAATGACCTTGTCTCGCTATAATATCATAATTTAAATCACCTTTAGAATCAACTTGAAGTGTAAGTGCTTTGGAATTTCTTGTATTAGTCCCAGATTGCTCGCGACCCATATCCCTGGGGTATTGTGCAATATGTATCTCAGGATACGCCCCTCCATCGCCATAATCCGCATTTGTCGTTGGTTTCCAGCCTCCACGGTTGGGATATGATGGAATTTTGGGACCTTGAGAGTTTACAATTTGTAACTGAGATTCATCCAAGTCTCTTGTAACTATAACCTCTTCCTTACGCGAGGTCTCAGGTTTAGATACCTTTGATCGCTTTGGATCAGGCAAATATGAACTTATTGAAAACATTTATCATCCCATAAACTGGTATTTGGAAATATATTATATTATGATAGTTTGGCGCTGGCTTTGCCTATAGATATTTTAACCATGGGATCGAAATTATTCAGATCGACAAAATTTATTTTTTTCCAAAGGATTCAGGATTTCCCAGAATGCAACGAAAGACCGCCGAGGATTTTTTCTCCTTGGAAGGAGCCAATGAGAACTCCGACAATGAAAGTAATGAGCTAGAAAATTCAGGGTCGGAAGCTGAACATGAGCAAGAGTCTGAAGACGAGATCAATGTTGATAATGATGAGGATAAAAGCCTTGTAAAGGGTAAAAAATCTAATAAGAAACGAACATTTTCAGATGTTTCAGATGTCTCTGACAATGAGAAAGAAGAAGGAGAAGAGCAGGAGGAGAAAGAACTTGCCAAGCAGCAATTGGACAATGAAAAAATCGAAGAAACAATACAAAAAGTAAAGAAAAGTGGAGTAGTTTATGTATCTAGAATCCCACCTTATATGAAACCAGTCAAGTTTCGACAAATTTTATCAAGATTCGGTACAGTCAACCGTATATACATGACTCCTGAAGACCCCAAAGTATATGCTCGTCGAGTGAAATACGGAGGTAACAAGAAAAAGAATTATACTGAAGGGTGGGCAGAATTTACTCGTAAAAAGGATGCGAAATTAGCTGCTGCCACTTTGAATGGGAACAAAATAGGTGGTAAGAAGGGGTCATATTATTATGATGATATTATGAGTGTTATATACTTGCCTAAATTCAAATGGCATAACTTGACTGAACAAATTGCTCTTGAAAAACAATTAAGACAAGAACGAATGAAGGCTGAAGTATTACAAGCCCGCCGAGAAAACAAAGTGTTTATAGAAAATGTTGAAAGACATAAAATGATAGAAAATATGAAAAACAGTAAAAAGGATAAAGCGGAGGAGGGTGATAATAAGAAAGACCAAGATCAAATTAGAAGAACATTTGAACAAAGGAAAGTTATTAATAAACGTGCAAAGAAGGATAATGATTCTTCTAAGCCCAAACTTTCTGGATTATTAAGTAAAGTTCTTTAACGTTATTTATTTTATATATAATATAGATGTGTGAATGCTATTATAAATCCTCATGAGTTTCGTAATGCTTCTCATTTTCAGTGTCTGTTGCTTTTTCATGTTTAGACTCGGCTTTCACTTTCTCAGATAAAGCAGCAATCTCATTATCATATGCGGTCCATTCTGGTACTTGTCTTCGTGCTCTATCAAGTTTGGGCTCTTTAGTCAACGGGTTATTACATAAATCAATAGTTTTGGCCGTTTGTAATGCTTCATCCGAACACCAAGTCTCGCACCATAGCCAATCTTGAGGTAACGAATATATAGGTATTTGGAATTGCATATTATTAGGTAAATCCTGATCCAAGTTTGAAAGTGAATTAGGATCAGCCGATAACATTTGATATTGTCCTCGTAATCTATCACCAGCAGCCATTTCTCTAAACCGTACCAAATCAATCACATATAATGCACTGATATGGTATGGCTGACCTCGTAAAAAGTTCTTCCAATACCCTTGTTTCCAGAATCTGAAACCTTCCATCTCGGTTCGTGAGTCACACATGGGTGTATACCCATAAGGAGCACCATGAAGATCAATATCAACCAATTCTTTAAGATCAGTTCTAACAATCTGGTCAGCGTCTACAAAAATGACTTTATCTAATGATAAGGGGAATAAAACATCCAGAAACAAAATCTTATACCCCCAAATTGTTCTTTGCTTTTCAGTTTGACCTCTTAACCAATAAGGCCATTTATATGTAACCAATTCATAGTCAAATCCAAAATTCTCAGCTAAATGAGGTAAAAACTCCTTAAATGATGGTGATAAGAAATCTTCAATAAGCCAGAATTTCACTGTATGATTAGTATGTTTCATAACACTATCAGTCATAATACTCAAAAACCGTTCATAAAGATGACCACTAGCAACACTGAAAATATTAATATCTGCATTCTTAACTGTTGGTTTATCATCATTACCTAAAATTGAATTCTTTAATTTCGAAAATAATCCACCACTAGAAGAAAATTCATTGGACCTTTCTAAAACACTAACTGATTCTTTACCAGGTTTACGTTTTAATGTTAATGGTAAAGTTATCCCATTCATCTTAGTTACCCAAATTGTGCCAGAAGTAGCTCCATTTTGTGCTGAAGATCCAACAAAATAAAAAATATCACTTGACCGACCTTCCATAAGTTCGATTTTCCATTTACCAGGGTTAGCCTTTAATTGGAAATAACCAAGATTTGCCATGACAATGGTATCAGTGATATGATCATTTACTGGTGGAGTACTCAATTTTAATGAAACACCGGCTGCTTCTTCATTAAGCGTCACATCATGTACTGACCCTTCAATAAGTATACCACGTAATCCATAAGTAGCCTTTAGACTATCTTCTTTAACATTGTCCAATATGATATTTTCAAGATCATACACACTTTTGGTAGGGTTAACAATCCAAGCATTAGGCACTTTTAGTTCAGCATTAAGCAAAGTATCAACAGGCAAGGAATCAATGGTTAATTTATCCCTTGAAACAGACCCATTTTCAGTAAATGTCGGAGAACTCGGTACAAGAGCTCGATAGAATCGTTTTATGGGGATTTCTGTTAGTCCTAATCGTGGATTAACAAATATCTCTATACCAATCCCGGGAAGATTCAATAAACTTTCAAGAAGAGCCAGATATTCTTGTCCACGGATACTTAATGGATCAATCACAGCCGTTACCCTTAAATCAGCATGGGATAAAGTACTGCTGCCAACAATTATAGTGGAACTATTTCTTGCCCATTCATCTGTTGATACTCGACGAGGGCCAGCCTGTTTATAAAAAGGAATATCTTGCTTTGAATAATATGAAAGGGTATATGCCGAAACAAGTCCATCAAAGAATTCAAACTTATCTTCAATATTGGTCAAATCACCTTCAAAATCATGGATAATGGGATGAATACGACTAGTTTCCTCGTTACTGATAAGTAATTTCAACGTCTCCTCATCAATAACGGAGTCTTCTGGTATATTAATAACACGACCAGCAATGATGATTTCAATATTTGCATTTTGCGAATTACTAGAAAGGCCTTCAATTAATTCCAATGCTCGAGAATGATCAACAGAATCAATATCCCTTAACAAATCTGTATCAATATTTCCCTTATCATTTTTTGGTAAAAGTTTTAGTCTGATGTTACTTTTGACAGTTTGGCTAAGTACTGCATTGATATTTTTAATTTGTTCGAATATTGCTGGATGATGATAATTACCAGATACCCAGATGGTCGTATAATATTGACAATCATTACAAATCGTATCATGATATGGTACAACCAACTCTGAATACAAATCTTTGGGATTAATATATCGAATATTATCTGGATCACGAGGAAATACTAATTCATTACGATGGTTTAAGGCATCAACCAAAAAATAATCACGTAATGGGACATCTTCCTCAATAGAATCACTCAATACTAAAGTTTTGATATATTCGTAATCACCTTCAAATGTATATGTAGCATCAACTAGCCAATTACCAGTAGCTTCAACAATAATACCATTAACAAAAATTAAGGGATCCTCATCAATGCTACTAACACCAAACTTGCTTGCCCATTCGATTGAATCGTCCAACAATTTAGTAATACGTTTATCAGTTCTCAAATTCTCATAAGGGAACTCTGCACCAATAACAGTTGTAAATGCCGTCTCAGCAGGTAACCCATTCAAAAGATACATGACAAATTGAGGTACCATACCAGGAGTTCCTTCTTGGGATAGAAAGAAAACCATTTCAGCTGTTCTTCGACCTTCTTCAGAGTCAACTAATGGAATTATACCAACTTGTATAGGTATCCCATGTCTGATTATTCCAAGAATTTGTCCTAAATATGCAAAATGTAATGGATTGGATAAATCTACTGCCAAAACCACCGAATTGATATTACGCCTAGCTTTTATCATACTCCTTTGTTGCTCTGAATCTTTATCCTGGAAATACCTTTTAATATCAGCAGGAAGTTGACGATAAAATGGATCATGTTCAATATCATTTAACCAAATAAGACTTTCAGTTTTATAATCATAACGCGGTCCGGCTTTTCTTTGACCCAAAGAAAGTACACTTGAAGATATGAATTGAGCTGCATAGCTTCTATTAACACCCAGTTCCTCAAGACTGGTAACGAACCTGCGTTCTCTTTCAATTGAATCAAGTAACCCAAATATACTATCATCAGCAATTAAAGGTGCACCATTAATTAACAATGAATTCGCGCCAGGAGCAAAAAATCCTCGTTCAGCATTCAGTTTCACATCCTTATACACATCTCTATCCGGGAGTAGCTCAGAAACAGATGACAAGTACTTAGGGAAATCCAATGAGATCTTTAATAACGATTCAAAGGGATTCTTACTAGACATGATATAATTAGCAGCTCTGAACCCTAACGAATGGAGATCAGCCTTACTGATACTTGAACTTTGGTCTGATGACTTCAAGTCAAGTACCTTTTGTTTCTTTGCCCTGTCATTACCACCATCTGATTCTAATTCATCTTCAGGAGGCGAATCACCACGATCATCCACAACCAAATAATCCGTACGCTTGACATTTAGTGAAGCCCCGAACCCTGTAAGTGTCTCAACAGGTAAATTTTTATCCTCAGATTTTTTATATCTTAGAATATACTGGATTTTCCCCTGATCAGCAGCCGCTATCAAAGTTTCATGGAAAGTTGCAAAATCCTTGAGATCAGAATACAAAACAATAACCGGAGCATCTTTATTTTCCCCATATACAATATCCATTGGAGTTCTTGGGACTTTAATTGGAGAATTAGTAGATTCTAAGGCATACGCAAGCATGACATCGCAACTATGTTTACCATTATAAACCAATATATTTGAGCATGTGTGATCTGATCCAAGTGTAGGAGCAACTGTAGTCTCAAAGTACTGGAACTGTGCTTGGATAAGCGCAGAATACCGGTGGTTAGCAAGTTCCAAATCAACATAAGCAATGTCATTCTCAGTAACGTAGCCATTATCCAGAGAAAATTTCACCAACGCATCATAAATCTGCTTATCACTTAGATTGTTCTCCTTCAAATTGGCTAGCTCGCCTATAAGCGAGTAGTACGTCTTGCTGTTACCTTTATACAGAGCATGTCTACCTAGTTAGCGGGATATATCACTGGTCTCTGTTTTCCAATTTGTGGACTTACATTACACTTAGTTCAAAAGGTGTTTGTGTCCAATTACTCTCCAGATCAATTATTATTGGCACTTCTCGCGCAGCACAACGCCCTATTATTCCCGGCAAACTTGATATAACAGAGACAACCAAAGTAAGCCTCCATAGTTTGAAGCCCAGCATGGCGGGAATTCTACTTCTATGTTACACCCACCTTCAACAGTTGGCTAAACGTGTATGTGCAATTTGGCTACGCCAGACCACGTATACGTATACTTACTAGCTGGTTATATGGTAGATCGATCGACCGAATTGAGAATCCGAGCGTATACGCTATACGTACGTTCTTGAACACATAATTAATATTATAGCCCTTCAATATTTACCCCACAATGGATTTTCAAAGATTAGGTCCCGCATGTGCGTCTAGACGTCTGCAGTGCAGATAATCTGATAATGATCATTAAATTACTATTTACAGTTAAAGAGACTCTACTTCTACCACTCCACCAAAGGCGCTCAACACAGTTATTCTTGCTTCCAGGGCGTGTCCGACAGGATAAGGAGCCTCATTTTCTTTTAACATTAAGAAACCTCTGAATCCGAATTCAGGAATTTCCACTCTTTGCTGGTTAATTTTTTCTCCAGGTTGACGGATTCTATTATCAGGAAGTACCGAAACGTTTAACGTCATTCCTGGATTCTCGACTAATCTTCGTTCCATTAGTTTTACAATCCAATATTTCCTCATTGATGCAGATATCCAAGCTCCATAACTCATCTGTGATCTTAGATTCGAACATACCACATCCATTTGTGGCTTGGAAAACATGTCACTAGATGACAATAAAAATGATTCTACTTGCCAATGACAGATAAGATCAAAGAATCTTCGTAAAGGTGAAGTTGAATTAAGATATTGGTCCGCACCAAGAATATAATGCTTTTGAGGGGTAGTAGATAATTGACTTTTCCTAGTGATGGATTTGATCTTTGCAATCAAAACAGGGTCAGTAGCACCTTCTTGAATTGATTTCAAAACTTGTTGAGATTCTTCAGTTTCAAGTGAAATATCTGCTGATCTATATATACTTGGTATAGTGTTTTCTTTACAAAAATCAGCCATGATACTATTAGCTTTTATCATAATTTCACTAACAAGAACTTGAGAATCCTGTAATTTCCCAGAGTCAATACTTAAATCAATATCAGGATACTTTTTTCTTGGATTCTTGACCGAAATTGAGATTTGTGGGACTTCAAGAAGAACAGCACCATTTGCAACCCGTTCCCTTTGAAGAGATTTAGATATTTTCAAAAGTGAATTAAAAATTTCTGCTTCTTCTTGTAAATCTTTGCCATTTAAAGCTGCATCAACTTGATCATATGTTAAATGATGACATTTCTCAATAATGTTTGGTCTTATATTTCTTGACCCTGGAACTTCAGTACCAGTACTTAAATCATAATCAAATGATATACTAAGACATCGTGATCCATTTTGTAAACTGAGTTTTTCCATTAACTTAGGATCCATCATGGGAATATTGCCATGACCAAAATAAAGAGAAGTACCTCTTCGAAATGCAGCAGCAAAAATGGGGTCTTCAGATGATTTGAATATTGAAGCAGGATCAGCAATATGTGCACTTACTTTTGCAATATTCCCATCAATAGAAACAGAGACACCATCATCAACTTCAAGAGTATCAGGAGGATCAATGCAATAAACTGTCTCCTTAACAGTTCCACGAAGATCTTTAACTCGGTCATATACATTTTCCTCCGCCAATTCTGGATAAGGAGCACTAAATGATGCAAGACGATCACTCTCAAGTAATATATTATAATCTTTACCTATCCGAGCAAATAATTCCTTCCCCTCACGAAATGCAACACGGTCATCACCATCTCCATTACTCTGAACATCTCGCAAAAACATTAAACAAAGAGATCTAACGTATACGTCTCTTTCCGAAATTTCTTGGAATACAAATTTCCTTAATAAATTATAAAACATGCTAATCTTTGATCTAAGATTAGCATAATATTTCTCAATAATATCTTCAAATTCAAGTTGTTTATAGAAATTATCCCTTTTCATACCCTTTTCTTTTAATCCTTGTTTCACAAATGTTGAAACATCATGTCTAAGATTTGTTAAATTTTGAACCTCTTCATCGAATTGGGTTTGTATCCTAGTAGATAATACCGTCACTGCATGTAAGCCAGAATAAAAATCGCTACTGTTTATTTGTAGTTGTCTATAAAATTGTGATTCTATAGTGGCATAAGCAGCATATAATAAAACAGATTTCACACTGTCAGCACCTAATGGTCCGGGAGGGAAGGATACAAATTGTTTGATTTGTTCTGCCATCTCTTCAGCAGTAAGTGAACCATCACTTCCCCTCTGTAGTACCGAGCCAATAAAAACTAATGGAATATTTAATGGTCTTTCTTGATCTGTTAATAATGGTAAAATTTCTTTTAATAATTTTGATATTTTGACAGAATGTTGATTTGCCAATGTATGGAATACCCTTAAAATGGCACCGATTTTCCTCCGTATTTCAACAGCAACCTCCTTTTGAGGTAAATTATCTACAATGCTTTCATGAATACTATTCTTCAAGTAAGATGGTTCAATGAGTTGGCCCAGCCTTAAACTCACATCTCGTTTAACAACTTCCACAGCACTCCCATTCAAGTCACACAAAATATACGTCTCCATACCTGACGAGTTCGTAATATCAAGAACAATGGCAGGCCCACATTGTGACGCTACAACAATATCACCGACCAAAGGCGCATGAGATAGATCTGAATCGGTTACAGATAAATCAGTTAATTTCACCTTTTGAATATTGGCCACTTTACTTTCAGCACCAAGACGGTCATAATACGCAACTTTACTTTCAGCAGCTTTATTGAAAATGTCATGAAATCGCTTAGCAAAGGCCACATCAAGCTCTTCTCTAAGTCTCATAGCTTCCTGCTCTTTTTTCAACCGTTCGGCTTCTTTCTGCTCCCTAATGAGCCAGTAGTTTTTAACAACACCATTTTTATCTTTTCGCTCAGTGCTAGCATATCGATAGCCCTGCAACGGTAGCGTCCTTCGTGTCCGCAGCGTCCGAAGCCTTATCATTCCACCCACCTATGAAATATGCTACCAGTGTTTAAACTTGTCGAGGTCGACGTGCATGCACGCTTTGAATTCAATATTTTAAAATTTTGGATCTGATCAACCGAGCTTCAGCCGCACACTTACCGATCGCGTATCTTACGAAAATAGCATTCGAATACGTACGTATGCGTATACGCACAAAGTTCGCTGTAGCTAGTAGGCCTAGATATACGTATACGTTTATAACTGTGTGCACATGTGCTGGTACACCGGTACCCGGATCCGGGGTAACTAAAACTACAGTAGCCAGTGCTAGCCACCGGTGACTCCATTTAGGTAGACCATCTTCAAACTCATTGGTGCAATCAGAAATGAAATGAATCGGAGTTAAACTGTTAGATCAGTCGGTCTCAGAATACAGGTACGGTCGTTATAGTCACATTGCCAGAATATTGGAAGGTAACTACACCTGTGTAGGTATCGAAACTAGTAAAAAGAGTATAGACCCAAATTGAACCTATTGAAATTATACCATTTGTTATACCTTTACTTTATTAAATTACCGCTAATGGTATTACCAATATCTATTACGGTGCTGATTATCGAATGAAGGTCTGTGCTCGTCGTCTCAGCTAGCTGCGGTTCCCCCAACTCATCATAATCTTACTCGATACAACTATGATATCTATGCGATAACCCCCGATTCGTTAACTTCCCAATGAGGATATTTATAATTCCGGATACTGTTACAACTAGTTTTTAGCTTGGTATCTAGGTATATGAAGTTGAAGTCCCAAGGGACCTTGGGCTTTAACGCGGAATTAATTTTCAATGATTTATTGGTGGATTTGTTTATCCTTTATATTTGCTCAGCTTTTTTCTATACCGGCAAATGCACATATGGAGATGGTTACTCCTCCGCCGATAAAATCCCCCTATAATCCATTTTATGACTATAAGAATGCCGACTATTCATATAACGATCCATTGGGTATTTTCCCATGTAAGGGATATCATATTTCTGAACCGGAATTACCAGTAAAGAACTATGTAGTAGGCACTGAACAAAGTCTTGAGTAAGTTTGAATGAATAAAAAAAAAAGAAAAAAAAAGAAGTTTGTACCCCAGTTTCGAGAACTAACCCTTTAAAGACTAAGTGGAACCGCACCTCATTCTGGTGGATCATGCCAGATATCGTTATCATATGATAAAGGTAGGACTTTTACGGTTATCAAATCTATAATTGGCGGATGTCCATTAAAGAATTATACTTTTACCGTTCCATATTCTGCTCCACAAGGTACGGCGCTTTTATCATGGAGCTGGATCAGTAATGTAGGTAACCGAGATTTTTATCATAATTGTGCATGGGTTAACATTGTTAACCCTCTCAGCATGCCATATGACAGGTTGTATGGGCCACCAATGTTTGTTGCCCAATTAGCTGGGGCATGCGTAGTTGAGGAAGGATACGATTTGGTTTATCCTAACCCTGGTATCGACGTGGAGTATGGTGGCGACCCTGCTGATTATACGATATTATGTGAGAAATGCGTGGATGGTCCTATAAAATCATCTCCAGGGAACCAGTATACGTATAATCCTGAAAAAAACATATCTTGCGTTATAGAAGTATAAATAGAGAATAATATTAAATAGTTTTTTGTTTTTTTTTAATTGGGTTTTGATTTTTTAGTCATTTTGAGTCTCATTGGGGAAAGGTTTGGTTGCATAAGCTTGCATTACAAACCCTACAGTAAGTTTCTGTTCAGTTCCATATAAGGTTCGTAATAATTCCAAATCTTCATTAGTTACATTCCCATAATTCATTATCATAGATTCTGTGAAATATCGTGAAACAAGTTCTGTAATGTTACCAGTTAAAGTATCCCAATTTCTTGGTAATCCTAGAACAAATCTATGAATTTTCACAAACCCGGCATCTCTTAATCGTTTAGTTAAATTACTTGCCGGCGTTTTATCAACTCCACTTTCTTCAAGATGTTGTAAAACTCTATCTACAAGGTTTGGATCCTCTTTTTGAAAAATCATTGTCTCATAATCTGTTATTACAAATTCAATTGACCCACCAGGTTTTAATACTCTAAATAATTCTTTTAAAACTTGTGCCCATTCATTCTTTTTAAGTACATACCACAAACTTCGGGTATTAATAATTGAAAAAAAATTATCCGCAAAGGGTAATGAAGAAAGTGAATGACCAACAAATGGGATATAATTTGAAGGACCATCAAATTTAGGTTCGGATCTCATAACTGATATAGAAGTATCAGGTTTTAGTCCATAAATAGTCGCCTTAGGATATTCCAATGCTGTTGACCACGACCAATGGTCTTGAAGAAGGCCCTGGATTTCTAAGATACACGTGTTTGATTCAGTAGCCAGTATCTCTCTGGCAAGAGGGGAAACTAATAACTTATTTTGGTACAAGTAACGTGAGGCCATTTGAACCCATAATTGACCAATGTCAACTCGTCTAGGGTCCGGTTGAAACTCAGAACCCAAATGTTGAAGCCATGCTTGCTTGCGTATTTGACCATATACAAGAGCGTCGGCTGTTCGGCTAGATGCAATAAATTTAAGAAACGTTTCCCATGACATCATTGTTGCTGCTGCGGATTCTGAATTATGATGAGACCTTCGAGATCTAGAGTAATTGAAACCACTTGAAAGTCTGGAGCTGTCACTAGAGTTGTCTCGGAAACTATCATTACCAGTTAAGTCTTGTCCACTGGCACTACTACTAGGACCTCTTCTACTGCTTGAGGTGGTAGTACTATCATCATCAAGAATTCCAACCCCACCGGCACTGTATCGTCTTATGTCAGTTTGTTTAACTCGCAAAAGAGGGTCGCTATCTCTTCGGTCTCCTTCTTGTTTGGAAGCGCCTCGAGATACACTAGACCGTTTCGGTTGGTTCCATGAAAACTGTGAATTAAGACCCGAGCCAATACTTATTGTCGTACTAGTACCAATAGAAGATCTCTTACTACTTTCATCCGAGCCTGCGACAGGCGCTGTTGGTCTTCGAGCAAATTCAGAAGATCCCTGCTGAGAATCATGTGTATATGTACTTGTAGGTGACAATGGCTCATCATTAGCTATCTGATAGGATCTAGTAGAGCCGTCAAATGAAAAACGAAATAATGCAGGAGATGTTAACGATCTCCGCTCAGAAGATGACCGAGACCTTGATCGTGTAGAAGGAGTCTTGGAAGAAAATATATGAGATAATGCTCTTCCGGCACGATGCTTGTGATGATGACCACAATCCTCTATTTCGGGCTCATCAAACTCATCTTTTGTCTTACTCTTTCTAAATGGATGCATTATAGAATATTTTTGACCTATAACTGTGATAATAAATAATGGTAGACCCTATGAACCTTGGAGCTCTTTGTGTTTGCTTACCGCCAATTTACGGTCCGGCGGTTCATCAAAGTACCAAAGAGAACAAACCCTTTCTTGTAAGTAACTTGAAACGGTGAATGGCCTAACAGATAAACCTGTCGCTCCAACCCCAGTGGCCCCTGTTTACTATTCTCAATTGTTACCAGATACAAGATATATCTTAGATAAGAAAGCTTACGAAATAAAAAGATTTTTATCGATCTAGCTAGATATCTATAGATATAGCCATAGCTATAGAGATCTATAAAGATCTGTGGGGGAGAGAATTTATACGCGTATTTTCCAAAGCCTAAACTTTAGGTGCAGACCTCGACCACTCGTCTAAATTCAACAATTTTAAGCGTTCCGCGAGGCATGAAATGACAAAACTCGTAACAAAATACTACAATTGCTATGGAATTCACACGGTGCCAGAAAATACGACGTAGTATGACTATTACAGCTACTGCAAATGTTTGTTATCGCTGATAACCGAGTCCCAATAAACTCTAATCTACTTACAAGGTTAGCGTTTACAGAGCATATGCATCCCAGCCAAAACCTTGCAATGCTTGGTTCCCAATGAGGCCAGCGCAACCGTTCTTTCAGGAAAAATAAAACCGATGAGCTTTTTAGTGTTGGTGACCACAGGAACAAACAGCTGCCCTCAACTGCTTTATAACCGTTGAGGGACTTTCAGCTTTGTAAACGCTTGTGCCGGCCACGATAACATTGGCTCCTGCCTCAGCAGCTTGCTGCACAGTATCCAGTCCCAGCCCACCGTCTACCTCTATATTCAGGTCAGGGTACTTCTGTCTCAGTAGTTTCACCTTGGGCATCATATCAGCCATGAACTTTTGTCCGCCAAACCCGGGTTCTACAGTCATGACGAGAATCATGTCCACTTTGTCAACGAATGGGAAAACCACCTCCACTGGCGTGCCTGGCTTGATGGCCAATCCGACTTTGAGGCCAGCCTCTCGAATTGCTTTAATGACCAATTGGTGGTTTTGGGTAGACTCGTAGTGGAAAGTATACTGATCTCCACCAGCATCAGCCATTGGCTGGATCCATTTTAATGGATCAGAAACCATCATGTGACAGTCAAAGAATATACTTTCCTTCGGCACGTCCTTCCGTAGCTGCTTGACAATGTCTGGTCCAAATGAAATATTAGGAACAAAATGGCCATCCATTATATCAACATGTAGCCAGTCCGGTCCATTTTTCACCATTTTTTGAGTGTCAGGACCGAGAACACGGAAATCCGCTAGAAAACAGATATTAGCAATGAATCTGAAATGATTGATGAGTTACGTACCTGATAGAATTGAAGGAGCAACTATAGCTTTCACCATGGTGTACAATGTTTGAAAACTTTACTAATAGCCGGGTGAACTTGGAAAATTGCTAGTATATTGCAAATGCGTGGGGCTCTATAGCTAGCTAGCTAGCTAGTAGTAGCTATAGCCGGTGTACGTACGACGGTACGCGTATATATACACAACGTTGTCGTAGATATCGTACTTAACATAAACGTTAACGTAAACACTAACGTATACGGATCGATCGAATAACTTAAGAAAGCACATTACAGATCGTTAACTATATTGCAATTGCAATCTCCAGCTGGCCAAGTTCGAATTCGAGAATACTAGCTCGTTATATTAATGTTTACGCGGTATACCGTGCTCTATTTACAGGAATACCCGTATAAGGCCTGAATGAATTGCCATTGTCAGTATTGCTTGGTTGCAGTGTGAGTAAATCGCGAATCTTTTTGAACTGTTCTGGCGAGATTCAAAAATTACCGAATAAGAAACAACAACTGTGGTTGTTACCATCTTGGGACTATTACCGAAGAGTAAACCCAACATAAATATAAGGACAAGTGCCATTCTAATTTATAACTTATCTTTTGCATGCTGAAGAAATGTCTGCGTCAGATGTTGATGTCAGTAGTACTGATATCCATATTCTGTTGGAGACGCTATCAAAAGTAGATAACTTGAGTGGTCAAATATCTTCGTCACTGAAGTCATTATCCAGTGCCAGTGAAGCGGCTCAGTTATCAATTAAACCTATCAGTGGCAAAACTAAAGCATTGGACCAACTGGACAAAAATATTAGGTCAAGTTTATCAGTTATTGAAGATATAACTGCTCATGCTAAATTATCAGAGAATTGTGAGAGTATAATCCAAAGAGGAACTAATGATGAGAATCTGAATGGATATATAAATTCTCTCAAGGTTCTAAATGAATCTTATAATACTCTGACTAGTGGCAAATTAAAAACCTTTTATCGGGTTGTTCAAAAAACTGATGACTTATTAATTAGTGGTAATTCACAATTGAAAAAATATTTTATTAGAACTTTACAAGAGATTTTCCGACCTGTTGATGTGGAAGCAATTATTGATGGAGATCAAACTTGCCCTAAAATCCCACCAGAAAAGGTGGAGCTTTTACGGAGATTGATTGAATATTTTACTGAACGAGGTAATAAATCATCTAATCCTATGGATATGATTTTGGATGTGATATTTGAATATATAACAAGATCATTGGCACCTTTAGAATCCTTGAAACCTTCTTCAAATAAGGGAGAGTATAAACTAGGTACCAGTAAATTTATTTACTATGCCAAGGGATGTAGAAGATTAGTTGAATCTTGTACTAATGAGATTTCACAACTATTTAAAGTACAAGATATTTCATATTTGGGTGAACAAATTTGTGAAATGGTTATTAAGGGATATCTTAATACTACTGAAAGTTATAATAACTGGGTTCTTAAGAATCTTTCTCGAGATTATTTATTAATATTTGATTTAATTTATCAAACCAAGAAAATGATTAAATTTTGTAATCAAATTTCAAAATCAAATCCATCTTTTATTTCTAAATTGGAGTCATTATTGAACAATTTAAATAAAACTGCAATTGTTGTATTTACGGATTTTATTAAATTTATTGAATCACAAGTGAATTCTGATTCCTTCTCATCTAAAGGGTTATTACCATCTACTGGTTATGTTATGACTCGTATGGGGTATCTTGCTGCTGCCAAGGATAGTGCGTTGAATGCATTTAAGGATACACAACCACGTTATTGGTTTAATGGATTGAATGCTCCTTGGATCTCGACATTACCTAAGTTTCCACCAAACATTGAGGGTAACAGTGTTGAAATGCTATCATTATACTTTTCCGATGCATTAGATGCTTTAATGGCATTTATAGAATCCAAGGCAAAAACGCTCGGCCGTAAAAATCCAGATATAGGGTATATGATTCTAGCTAACTTGGAAATGGCACAAGAAAAAATTAAAGGTAGTGATATCTATGTGATCTTGGGAGAATCAGGAGCATTAAGAATACAACGGTTACATAAAAAGGGTATTGATTTATTTTTGGAAGGGTGGAAAAATGCTGCTGCAATGTTATTAGATACCACGGTTGTAAAACCAGGTAATAAAACATTGAGCCCAAAGGATCGAGAAATCATTAAAGAGAAATTTAAAAACTTCAATGCAGAGTTTGAATCCTTAATACAGAAACATAAGGCATATAAAGAAAACCGTCATTTGAATCAAATGCTTGTCAAGGAAATCGGATTCATCGTACCATTATATCATAGGTTCTATGACCGCCACTGTGGAGGTGATTTCTCCAAGAACGTTGACAAGTATATCAAGTATGATAAGGCTCAGTTTGATAAGATGATTTCGTCTCTTGCTATGCCATAATTTGGTCCATACATAGCTATAGTTCTAGTTTCTTCATATTCATATAGCGGTCCAACATAATAATGCATTAGGCCTAATATAAGTTAAAGTACCTACAGCTGTACGTACATATAAGTTGTGTTAAACTATCGGCAGTGATGAATCAATTGATAGCGATATCATCATTAATCGTGACCATACTGCGGAAAAACTTTTCCTAATTAGGAAATAGTATCGATCTGATGATAAAAATGGTGTCAATGGCCGTATAAATAACGGAACCTGCCCCCAGATGCGTGTTTTGCAATCCCTTTTCAATGAATACTTAGAGTTTATGTCTTGATAATGACTGGAATAACAAGAGTTAAGAGTGTAGCTATAATTGGTACTGGAGTTGCTGGACTTATTGCTGCTAGAGCTGTTACTGCAGAAAAAGCCTTTGATAGAGTGACTGTTTATGAAGCTCGGAGTAAAGACGGAGGGCTATGGAACTATTCTGAACAACAACCAAAACCAACTCATGTGCCATCATTAGATCCTAGAATTGACGTTGATACTAGGATTTCTCCTGTATATTATAACTTGGAGACCAATGTTCCATATTTTGATATGCAATATAATGACCGAGATTTTGACCATGGTAATAAAGATAGGCCGTTATTTGCATCTTACAAAGAGGTTGCCAGTTATCTCCAGGAGTATGGCGAACAATTCAATGACATCACTCAAAGAGAACGTCATATTAAGGACATTTCAAAATGGGATCAAAAATGGAGAATCCTTGCTGAACATCCTGATACTCATGAACAGTTTGTAGATGAGTTTGATGCAGTTATTCTTGGTACAGGTAACTATAATATTCCATTTATTCCTCTAATTGAGGGTATAAAAGAATGGGATTCGAAATATCCTGGATCTATTTCACATGCTAAGACTTATCGTCGTCCAGATCCATTCAAAGACCAAATTGTTTTGGTAATTGGAGCAGAGGCAAGCGGGAATGATATATCGTTCGAACTGATTGGTGTAGCTGGAAAGGTTTATCAATGTGTTAGAAATGATGAAACGAGAGAAAAACTCAAAAAAGATGGAAGTAAAGAAATTACATATGTACCAGGTATTATTAAATTTGATCCTGAAACTAGATCAGCAATAGATGCTGATGGCAATAAAATTTCAAATCTTGATAGTATCATCTTTGGTACGGGATACCTTAGATCTTATCCATTCTTAAAATCTATAAATGAAGGGAAATATCCTGTGATTACAAATGGGTTTCGTTTACATAACACATTCAATCATTTATATTATGCACCTGATCCAACTTTATCATTTCTAGGTGTACCTAAATATGTTGAACCATTTAGATTTATTGAGATTCAAGCATTACATGTTGCAAGATTCCTTGCAGGGAAATTGAAATTACCAACATTAGAAGAACGTTTAGCATGGGATTCTAAAAGAGCAAAAGAAAGACCTGATGATAAAAGCTTTCATGTTCTTAGATTCCCTGACGATTTCACTTACCTTGAGCATGCTTTGGAGGACTTGAAGAACGCAGAATCAAGTGTATCCGACTTGGTACCAACTGAGTTAACTGAAGAAAGACGTAGAATTCGCTATCATTTGCCATTTATAGTGAAGGCTTATAGAAAATATAAGCGAGAGACTGGTATTGCTGTGCATTCCATTCAGGAGCTTATAGATTTGGGAATTTTTGATTGGGATCCTGATTATGATCGTAATGCAAGTGAGAAGAGTGATAGTAAGCTGTGACCTAAATGTATGATAGTATGATAATGAGCCTCAAAAGACTAGGACACTCAGCTAAGTATTATAACTTATTTTATAAGCAGGTTCATAATTATAAGTATCCCATATTTTTCATAGATAATATTATCAAAGAAGCATTGGCTAAATATAAACTACTATATATGATCATTGGTCTCATTCCCAATTTGATTAGGAGTCCTTTAGGACTAAATAATGTGTATATACTCTCTCCATCAGATACTCTAACAGTTTAGTATAAAGCTAAGCCCATATTTCAATAACTTCATATTAAAACAATCTAATTCTACGTGCTTCACATTCTCACATTCTTACATTTTTGTACTAGCCCTCGAGTAGACCCATGCACGCCATTGGTTATATTACCGTCCGTCATAATCTAATCTAAGTGTTAGAACAAAAAGGCAGCTGATAAGAATCTTCGAGCGAAGCTCGAGGTTTACGAGGTGTTGTGATTGGGACAATCATTGAGTCCGCGAAACAATCTGATAAAACTTCTCATAGAAAAAATCAATCCAATCATAGAACTCTAAGCTAAACCTTTAACAATGGCAATGTGTCAATCAATGACAATGACAATGACTAATCAGTAATCACACTGTGATTCACACAGTTCACACTATCAGCTAGATGAGAAGCCACAATTTGCAATAAATTACTACCGTGGGTACCCGTCTGAATTCTATATAATCAGGGTCAAAGTGCCAAAGACAAGACTATAATTAGAGCTCTCGAGAATATAGAGATCGAGGGAGCTAGCCCTTATCTTTCATCAACCCAATATTGTTTTCTATACCTCGTTCACATGCCTCACTCACTTAGTTCGGTTCTTTGAACTTCGTTCTCATGACTCGTTCGGTTTTTTGCACTCCGTTCTGGTATCCCATTCAGTTCGTTGAACTCCGTTCTGGTAACTCGTTCGGTTTGTTGAACTTCGTTCTCATAACTCATTCGATTCTTTGAACTCCGTTCTGGTATCTCGTTCAGTTCGTTGAACTTCGTTCTGGCATCTCGTTCAGTTCGTTGAACTTCGTTCTGGCATCTCGTTCAGTTCGTTGAACTTCGTTCTGGCATCTCGTTCAGTTCGTTGAACTTCGTTCTGGCATCTCGTTCAGTTCGTTGAACTTCGTTCCATAACTCATCCGGTTTTTTGCACTCCGTTTTCATGACTCATTCGGTTCGTTGAACTTCGTTCTCATGACTCGTTCAGCTCGTTGAACTTCGTTCTGG
>JAJMEQ010000109.1:0-41136 GCA_030574255.1 Groenewaldozyma tartarivorans | reverse complement strand
CCTGCACTCCTATCACAACTTCTGGTGTTATTCCTGTTACTTCCTCCGCTCCAGTCACCACTGGTGTCCCAGTTACAAGCTCCGCTCCCGGTTCATCAGTTCCTGTTACATCTGAACATTTCACTACTTATTACACCACCATCACCACTTGCACGTCTGGCACCTGCACTCCTATCACAACTTCTGGTGTTATTCCTGTTACTTCCTCCGCTCCAGTTACCACTGGTGTCCCAGTTACAAGCTCTGCCCCCGGCTCATCAGTTCCTATCACATCTGAACATTTCACTACTTATTACACCACTATCACCACTTGCACGTCTGGTACCTGCACTCCAATTACTAGTACAAGTATAGTCCCAGTGCCATCGACAACTCCTCTTACAAGCATGGTTCCTGTGACTAGTAGGCCTGTCACATCTGAGGATTTCACTACTTACTATACCACAATCACCACATGCACTTCTGGTACATGCACTCCTCTTACTCATTCTACCATCGTACCAGTTTCACCAACCACTCCTGTTACTTCTGAGGAGCTCACCACTTACTATACTACTATAACCAAGTGCTCTTCAGGTACCTGCACACAAGTTCCAACTTCAAGTGTCGTTCCAGTTCCACCAACTCCATTGACCAGTGGAAAGCCTCTGACTTCTGCACCAGTGCCTCCTCAGCCTCTTAGCTCTTTCACTGAGTACACAACCATCACCACTTGTAACCAGGGATCATGCACTGTGACATCTTCTCCAGTAAGTACTAAGGAAGCTACTACTCATTTCACCAACACTGTCCAGACGACCCAGTATATTACCATGACTACTTGCAACAATGGTGACTGCACTCATAACGTTGTACCGACTGTTATCCCTGAGACTTCAGGCCCAGTTCCAGTTCCAGTGCCATCATCCAACGGTCCAGCACCAGTTCCAGTTCCATCATCCAATGGTCCAGCACCAGTTCCAGTTCCATCATCCAATGGTCCAGCACCAGTTCCAGTTCCATCATCCAATGGTCCAGCACCAGTTCCAGTTCCATCATCCAATGGTCCAGCACCAGTTCCAGTTCCATCATCCAACGGTCCAGCACCAGTTCCAGTTCCATCATCCAACGGTCCAGCACCAGTTCCAGTTCCATCATCCAACGGTCCAGCACCAGTTCCAGTTCCATCATCCAACGGTCCAGCACCAGTTCCAGTTCCAGTTCCATCATCCAATGGTCCAGCACCTCTTCCTGATGTGACCACAACAGTCACTCAACCATGCACTGAGGAACAATGCCAACCAGTTGCTCCTACGCAGGCTGTATGCACCGATGAAAGCTGCAACCAACCACAAGCTGACTCACAAGTTCAACCAGTTCCAACCGAACACCCAGCTGTGAACCCATCCAACAAGGACCAAGGAGAAGTCAATCCAACCAACAACCAACCAAATGGAGGTATTACTCAGTGTGTTGGAGGTAACTGCACCAGCCCTACATCAGATGATTCACCAGTAATTGGGGGAAGTGCTAACAATGCACCTGCGTTTGCTATCTTGCTTACATCGCTCATTTTTGGCGCTGTGTTTATCATCTAATTATAGACACTTTTCAAATCTTCGTTATAACTTCGATTCTTCAGCTGAGCATTTATTTTTTCTGAAAGCTCAAATTTTATATTTTCTTCTTCTGGGTAAGCCATTTTTAAACGGATTTTCCTTTTGTATTTTCATATTATAAAATATTAATAAATTATATTATAATAATAAACTGATATGCTTCTTTTGGTTGTAGAGAATTGTGCCTTCAATCGAAATCATTAGCCTGTCTACTTTGTCACGCACAGTTATAACATAGATTTTACTATGAATTTAATGCTGGGTACCACTGATGTATGCCGCTTACGTATACATACCAGGATACCGGCCGGTAACAGCTAGTTACTACGATATATCTGGAGCTCTAGCTCTAGCTATAGCTAGCTACAAATATCTTGATATATCGTGATGTTAGTACGGCTGGCTCCGGAGAATAAACTGGAGAGCTTGAGGATGTTATTAGTAATTAATTTAGCAGTAGGCACTCGGTACGTACTAGCTACCTGTACACCTACCCATTTTTGTTATATATTAATGGCATGCGATCATGATCATCTAGCTATAGCTAGCTAGCTCTCGACAGATATATAGCCAGGTGTCCGCGGGTGCAAGAATGGACAGCATCACGCCAGGGCTAAGGTCCTTTGACGCTTTCCGTAAGCATTTATATTCAAATTATGGCTATAGCAGTATCTAACAGAGAAGCCAAGGTATCTTCGTCTTATTCAATTAAGTCCAATGGAGGAGGTTTGGTTACGATCATTTTATCTGTAATATGTGCTTTTCTTTTATGGGTACAAATGGCCGAATATCTCGGCGGAGTTGAGGAGCAGGTCTTCCGCATAGATAGCCAAGTTTCTAGAGATATTCAAATAAACATAGATTTTACGGTGAATACTCCATGTAATTCTCTTGTGATAATTGGTCTAGATCAATCCAATGACCGATTAATTGCCCAAGAGATGCTGAACTTTCAAGGAACGGATTTAATAGATACCACAGATAAGTCTCATCATAGACTTAGCTCAAATATTGACGAGAAGGAATCATTTTATGATGTTCTAAGGCATTCTAGAGGCTGGAGATCATTTCCTAGAAGGAAATCTGTAAATAATGGCCCGGCATGCAGGATATACGGATCATTTCCAGTAAATAAAATAAGTGGCAGATTGAACATTGTTCCAGCAGGCTTTGGTATGCCCATAATGCCACAAAACTGGGCCGACTCTCTAAATTTCACTCACGAAATTGACGAATTCTCCTTTGGTGAGTATTACCCGAAACTTGAAAACCCTCTGGATGGAGTTGAAGCATTCACCAATGAACGTTTGTATCAGTTTCAGTATTTTATGTCAGTTGTACCAACTACATATAGGTCATCAACAACTGGACGAAGAGTACAAACAAATCAGTATGCAGTTACTGAATATGCTAAACCTAATCCTGGTGCACCAGGAATATATTTTAGTTATGATATTGAACCAATTGGCTTAATAATAACGGATAGAAGATTGCCGTTTGGTCAGTTTTTTTTGAGACTGGTCAATATCATTGCAGGGCTTGTATTTTTGGCACGATTAGCAGTAGGTATGGCTAACAAGTTTTTGCCTACTAAAACATCTTCACGAGGTATGTTAGAACCCGAGGAATCGTAATATGAAATGAAAAGAAGTAATGTTACATGTACGATTTATATATATTCATGTTATCAGAGATAGATCCGTTATATACCAGCAAGATAAGAACTTTGCTCTTTTAAGTATTTTGAAAGGAATTTCCAGAACTCTGTATCAGCCATATTCCATGTTTCAATCCCCTTTAATCGTTCATCTTGTTCCTGAAGCCTTTTCCTCGAAGCGCTAATTGCACCGGCCAGCGACGCAATATCCTCATCTTCAGGATCAGTGACAGAGACCAATTTATCACCCGTCTTCTTAGTTGGATTAAATCCTAACATCCAAGGGAGGGACTGCTCCAATTTGTTCTCATCTTCAGATCCCAAATATTGCTCCCATACATAACACAATGCGTTCGATATTCTTGGGCCTTTAAAAACTGCATCCTTAAGCATCAGCAACCTTGGACCAGTTCCATACGACAGTCCCAAGTAATCAGAAGTTACCGCCCTTACAAAGGGATCTCGTACAAGCTCGTCTCTAGCCATGTCCGTACTAACATCCGATTTTGATTTGGCTAATGTTAGCGGTGTCGCCGGATGAGGTACGGCCATAATAGAGAAACTAAGTGGAGATGGATCCAATTCATCATAATTATCAGGCTTCCAACCACCACTTTGGCTCTTTATCGTGAGCTTGATTTCTCCACTCTCATCCACGCATCTATTACCACACAGCTCTATTGCGGATATATCACCAGGATTACCCCCCTGATCCACATAGTCAAGCATTCGCAGGAGATTTTCACCCGTAGGAGGACATGATGTTACAAATCCATTCTTTGGGCACGAAGCTATTCTATTGGCTAGTTCAGATGCAGCAGAAGTGATAATTTCGGAGTTGTCACTGCTGAAGGGGTTAATCAGAATAATACCACCATCCCAATACCTGCTAATAAACTCCATATGCATATGAGTTTCCATCAATTGCGCCAAAGCCTCACCGACGAGTGAGATCTGAGGCTGATCTTTATACGTCTTGGTTGTTCTCAACATTGCTTGAACATTGGTATCAGTATAATGGGCAAACTCGGACACAGCATGGCCTATTTTAAAGTTCTCATTTACCAAATCTTGTGGTTCACCTCTCATAAGCGAACTTATTAGAGCAGCAAGTTTAGGGCCATCACCTGTTACTAAATCTACACCTATTGGATCATATTGGGTCAATAACCCAAACTTGCAGCGTGACATTTGATCTAAAATTCCACTATCAAACCCATCCAATTCCCAGGTATCCGCAACATATTCACCTTCACCTACAATTGTGCTATATTCTTTAGTAGCACCGTTCTTTAGTTCTTCCTCAACACCCGGATCTTCTTGGAATTGTATTCTTTCCACCGGGATAACTCTATAGCTAGAAAAAATACCACCCCCTGCTACGTCCCATGCAAACCATCGTTTGTTATTAATTTTATAGTTTTCATCAGTTTCAGTATTAGAAATGAAATCATTGTACTTTGGGTGTTTGCTAGCATCAGACTCAGTCAGAACAACAGGCTCAAACCCATATGCCCATACAGCCTTTTTCCACACCTCAAGTATGGGTCTTTCATCATTTTCTAGTTCCTTAGGAGGATCAAAGAAGGTTTTAATCTCGCATCTTGACTCATTCTTTAATATCTTGTTGCTAGCATCTCCAAAGGTCGTAGCAAATGGTCTCCTCCAGGGTAATTCCGGGTCAACATTAAACAATTTACCCCCTTCAATACGACTAAACCGGTCTTGCTTTAGTATTAAGGAGCTTAAGAACTCGTCTCGCGATTCTGTGTCAAGCGTATCAGGGATACCCTTGGTTGTCGAATAATACACGCCTCCAACTTTACTACTTGCCTTACTAGACCCTTCACTACTCGGTATTAATAGAAATAACAATACCGCAAGAGCCCCTGCCAGTAGAACCTGCTTTATGAACCTATTTCTGATACGAAACCCTGCTATCTCCGTAAAAGCAGGCACGGCCATTTTGGAGCCTTTACCAGTTGATGACTTTGTTGCACCCATTGGCAGTATATAAACCCTCCTACACTTAGCTCCTTGATTGCCAAACTCCTTTCCTGCCCTTATAAGTGCAGATTGTGTTATTAATTCAAAGCCTTTGTCAGGATCTAATCTTTTTATCAGAGATATGCACCCAAAAAGGAAAACAACCAAAAATGTACAAAAGAATGTATTCAACCACAGCACTTTCACCGCATGCAAAACACAACGCCCTTATATATACTTCTTATATCTTTGTCCAAGCATAAGCATAAATGAGAGGTACGTGGTTAAACGAAAAATCTTGAATTGGACGGACGTTTATCAGATCTACCTATAGATCTCCAGATCGATCTGATGGAGCAAAAATCAATCACTTGGTACGCAAAATTGAAAGACTGTAGTTCGTCTGAGACACACAGATTCCTGTGAAAAACCACTTTCCGGTGAAACACACGATATAGGAGTAAGCTCAAGTGAAGCTTTCGGGGATTATTGTCTCGTGCATAAACCAAAAACGTTATATTAATATTGCGAGGTAAGAACTGTTACCAAAGGGGTGCCCCCCCTATATTAACTATAACTGATACACGCCTATATCGTCGTGACGGTACCGGTGTGCTCCAAGCCACCGATAACAGGCACCCGGTGAAAATTAACGTTAACTTCGAATTCGAAGTGTTTTGTACCTGAACCTTAGCTCAAATATTTTTGCCGCACAAACCTTATTTCAATTCTAATTTGTTCTCTCTTAATTTAAACGCTAACGTTTACATGCTACATGCATGTTGCAAGTCGATTTTGAATCTGAGCTCGAACGCCGGCGCCGGCTTAGGCCTATAGATCTAGATCTAGCTAGATATTTCAAGTTATATAATTATAACGCTTTAAAAGGCGGTCATTGCGCTGCGTTGGGTGTTGAGCAGGTTTTTTAGAGTGCTTCTGATATCTACAGACTGTTACCTTATTGGCCAACGTGGAGGATTGTGTTTAGAAAGTGTAAACAGCGGGAGACGGCCATCTCCACCATTGGAAATAATATCTAACGCAGCTAAAAAAGCTAAAACCTGGATACCAACGCTCTTGTAATTCAAGGTTTGCAAGGCTTGACAATTAAACGAACAACTGAAAAATGAGTTCTAAAGTTGGTCAACTGTACAAAGACGCTGCTCGCAGGTTATTACAATACGGGACTGCCTCTTCTCCGTTAAGCTACTCAAATCTTCTGGTAAGTTTTATCGAAAGGAGCTAAAATTGTTCCACAATTTTATACATGAAACATTAACATGAAGGTTCTAAGTATTGGAAACCCCGGGCTTCAGTACAGTAAGACCCGCCACAATGCAGGAAACATTGTTGCCGAGAGTGCGTTTGGCCTTATTCAAAGTGATATTCATAAGGTGTCGCGACCTTCGGGGACGATCACACTCTTTAAGAAGTTCCCGGGCCTTGTTTGGTATAATTCACAGGAGTATATGAACAATAGTGGTCGTGCTGCTACCGACATGTTACGGTGGTACCGTCAAACCATGGAAAATCAGCAGAATTACGGCCGGTCACTTCTAATTTTGCATGATGATTCTTCCTTTCCTGTTGGGAAGATCCAATTTCGAGATGTAGTATCTGCTTCCAAGGGTAGTATGTCTAGTTCTCATAATGGAATTAAAAGCATAAGAAATTCTATTCCGAATACTCAAGGGAAAGACCAGCCACAATTGTTACCAAGGCTGCGCATAGGCATAGACCACCCTAACAACCTAGGAAGAAGGAACATTTCCTTTGTGGATTATGTGCTTGAGGACTTCAACCGGTCAGACCTCTCTACTCTGACCGGACCTGTCGCAACAGAGACCTCTTTCTATCTCAAAGCATACCTGCCGTTTCTACCATCGCGAGATTTACTGGTCGAAACAGGCAAGGACTCTTCATTCCTCAAAAGTGTATACTATTAACTCTGTACATAGTTAGTTACTCTCAATTTGCCCAGTTGTAAAAGCCTGAGGGTGTTTACGGGCTCAATTAATACTCCAAAGAAGCTTAAGGCAAGCTTGGGATATCCCCACATGGCCATGGAGTAGTCACGTGAACATGTCACGTGCACCGATCGGCTGCGAAAAGCGCTCGTGCTAATTATTCAATTTACGTCAACATTAAAGGCCCTATATATATAGCTATATAGCTATAACTACCTTTTAAGTGACTCGTAGAGTTTTTTTTGTCTTAACAAAAAACAACGCCTCAACACCTTTCTGACAAAGAAGAAGATAGGCATTTGGAACCTCTTTTGCGCCAACGAGATATTTTTCCTGGCCGTCCAAAAGAGGAATCAGAACGTTGAAGTATCTTGTACCGTTGATACCATTTGAAACCACTCTTTAACTACCTCTGATGGGTAATTCGCCGTCTAAAAACGATGCGAGCTCGGTTATAACATCAGCGGACTATTCGTCCTCATCTGGCACAGGTGTATTAGCAACTGGTGAGGACGATGACGGGAATGGCTGTAGTGGCAATAGGCCCCCCGACATATTATTATCTAAATCGAAGTCCTCGGTGACAACTGGCATGGTAACTGAGGACAAGGAAAACTTCACAAAATCAAGCAAGGGAATTAACATTTCTACCGGCAAAGACGTCATCACTGCCAAAGCATTAACTCCTACTAAGCCCACTAGTAGCAGAAATAGGGATAAAAATGTGGCCAGTCTTGGGAGAAGTTTACGTGAAATGGAAATTAATGATGAAACAAGATTACTTATTTCATCAGCGAGTGCAATGAATCATTCCGGATCACCAGAGTCACTATCTACATCTTTTTCATCATCAGTGTCATCTAATGGCGAGCTAGGCTCTTCCATGTCGTCTGTACCGAGCGCTTTATCTGATACATTAAGGAAGAATTCTTCAACAGGATCTTCATCAGAAGTAGATGATGAAGATGACTTGGAGAATCTTCAATCAGAAAAGATGCGTCGTGTTTTGAACTCCTTTATCCACAAATTGATAACAGAGGGATATAAACGACCTTCAGCCCGCAATTTCTGTTTAACAAATGATCAAATCAAATTTATTTGTAGTGAGTCGAGAAGTTTGTTTTTATCTCAACCAAGTTTATTGGAGCTGGGTACCCCTGTTAAGATTGTTGGAGATATTCATGGCCAATATGGTGATTTACTTAGACTTTTAGCTCTCTGTGGAATGCCCCCCAAGTCCAATTATCTGTTTTTGGGTGACTACGTTGATCGTGGTAAACAATCATTGGAAACTATATTACTTCTACTATGTTTGAAGCTAAAATATCCTGAAAATGTGTTTTTACTTCGTGGAAATCACGAATGCGCGAATGTTACAAAAGTTTATGGATTTTATGACGAGTGTAAACGGAGAAGCTCGGTTAAAATATGGAAATGCTTTGTTGATGTTTTCAATACCATGCCTATAGCCGCAACAGTCGGCGGACGAATCTTCTGTGTTCATGGAGGATTGTCACCCTATTTAAATAATCTGAATCAAATTAGGAACATTGTTCGACCTTCTGATATCCCAGATATGGGTCTTTTGAGTGATTTATTATGGTCTGATCCAGACCCCAATGTACATATATGGAGTGATAATGACAGAGGAGTGTCTTATTGTTTTGGACGATCTGTACTGAGTAAATTCTGTCGGAAGTTTGATTTCGATCTCGTCGTTAGAGGTCATATGGTAGTAGAGGATGGGTATGAATTCTTTGGTGATAAACAATTGGTGACTGTTTTCTCAGCCCCGAATTATTGCGGGGAATTTAATAATTGGGGAGCAGTAATGTCAGTCTCCAAGGATCTATTATGCTCATTTGACCTACTAAAACCCCTGGATGAAAAGGGAATCACTTCAGTATTGGAGAAATCATCTATCAAGGATCTTTTGAAGAAACATTAAAAATCGACCCGAACAGATTTATATTGTATCTTTTGAAGTTGGGGAATGTTGTATTTATTCGGATAACGAATATTTCACGCGTATATGTCAATTATGTTTATAGCTGTTTATAGTTTATATCTATTATTATATCAAATTTGGGCACTATTTTCTTAGCTTTTGGGCCCTTCAGTTGTAGGTTCAGTCCAAAGTAGTTTTGCAATCAATGTTGATACATGCATGCATGTGTTATGGCAGTACGTACGTACGTGTGCTGTATATAACATACGCGTATACGTTATATACTACCTGCTATCGCTTGGTAGCTGGTAGTGTTATCGGGCTTCCACCAATGAGCCATATATGCGCTATTGTTGATCGCTCAAAATTATTTGGTGTGGCTACCGGTTCGATTAACAGCACCCTATTACAATTTCACCACACATATTTTCGGTATCACAATATATTCCCACTCGCCCATCCCGAAGCACTCAAATTTCTTTCCTGATTTCCTTGATAATTTTACCAGCCATTTCGCCACAGCATACACCTCTTCCAGGCGTTTCAGGGCATATCTTACAGGCAGACTGCGAGAATGCCATCAGCGTCCAGGAGCAATAAGAGAACGCGATCTGCAGCGTCCTCTTCTCCGGGCGTTGGCTCAACAACGACGACGACGACGACATCATCATCAACCACTACTGTTAACTCCACAATGGAAATGGTTTCTCCACGAAGACCTAGGAGGCGAGCTGCTGCCATGGCTGCTGGTAGTCTAAATGGTTCAACCGCCGACGACTCCAATTCCATTGATCAAAATGGGAAGGATCCTGTGGAGGACAATGAATTGGACAAAGAAGGTGTAGAGTCCGAATCAACATCACAAGATGCCAGTGAGAGCAGACCACTGAGGCGGCGAAGGAAACTAGAAGAAGATGTCAAGAACAATACACAGCATGAAGGCGAAGAAGGGGCTGAAGAAGAAGGAGAAGACGATGACGAGGATTCCCGGGATTCAAAGCATTTACGATCTTCGTCACCTGGTGGAGATATTACCAGATGTATATGTGGTCACCAGGAACTAGAAACAAGCACGATCCCTCCAAAGGTTGACTATGATGCTGGTCTATTTATACAATGTGAAGAGTGTTTTGTATGGCAGCATGGGTATTGTGTAGGGTTTGCATCCGAAGATGATGTGCCCGATGTATACTACTGCGAGCAATGCCGACCAGACTACCATGTTATAGTTGTTCGACCGTCAGGCAAATCTACAAGGTATTTGCCAAATGAAAGCAAGAAAATGGCACCACCAGTTGGATCTCCTTTTAACGGGACTAATGGCATTGATATACCGGAACGTACTAATGGGGTACGAGGCTCTCCAAGATTACGGAGAAGTGCAACAGCAGAGTCGAATAATGTAAAAGAGGAAGAATCTATTAAACCATCCAATGGCAGGGCGTCATCTGCAGAAAGAACAAGTGCTGGATCAAGGCGATCGACCCAAAATTCACGAGATGCTGCATACGAGGAAACATTGAAACGAGTTCTTGAAGAGTCAGTACATGATGCGAATCTTACTAGTACGGGTAAAACTGGATCACCAACACCTGAGAATAGAATACTGAGGAGCACAAAGTCTCAAGATCAAGGCGACGGTACAGAGGACCCTGATAGAATGGACATTGATGAAAAGGAGAGTGCTAAAGATCAGACTGCTGAAATCAATAGCAATCTGGAAGATAAACCTGAACAGGATAATATTACGGACAGTAAAAATAATCGCTTAGCATCAGGTGCTATAGAAGATGATAACGTCAATGGGAAACATGACTCAAATGAACCAGATAAGTCTGCAGCCCTTAAAGTTGATGACCAGGAAGCTGATTCTGGCAGTGGTCCTGAACGGACAAAATCTAAAAATGGCAGCCTTACTCCTGGTAGAAACTCACGGTCACGACCTAGGGGTAATCAGAGCGGTAGTAATGTATCTAATTCTGAACAAGAAGGCACAGGAGTAGAGTCAAAGGATGAAGATGAAGCAAAAACAGAGCGAAATGGGACTACATCAAAGAAACCTTCATCGAGACGAAGTAGAGCCAAATCGAAACAAGCTGCTACGAAGGCAAATGGAACTGATTCAAAATATGATAAGGGTATACCACAAAAGGCCAAACCTCGTATACCTTCATCATTTATAACTATAGAAGAAATGCAGCGAAGGGTGGCCGCTATTCTTGAGTTTGTCGCCCGCACGAAAATAGATCTAGCTCAGGAACAAGAGGAACGTAGGAAACTTGTCGAGGAGCGAGAGAAACGATATAAAGCTCTTTACGACGGTACCTCGGCACCACCAAGTGAAGATAAGGGGTTTGAAGCATTATTTGAATCTTACCAATCTAGTTTAGAAAGGATGGATAAGTTGTATGTGAACTTGCGTGCCTGGGAGAAGAGATTTGGAAAATATGAAGCCCCCGAAGATACAGGCGATGGAGAAGAAAGTGAACAAAAGCAAGAGTCATAGCATGTGAAGGAAGAAGGGGGTGATATAAATTTCCCCTCTATTATTTATGTTTATATTTAATGCAATATGATAATTATATATTATATTAATATTTTTTTTTTCTTTTTCTGCTTCTCTCAAAATATTAGTAATATATTGGAATCAGATTTTATCAACCTACCCGGGATGATAACCGTTCCGCTGCAGAAACCGGTGGCCATCTATCGCTCATATCTTCCACATCTCTTAAAAATGTTCTCGAATTATGGATAGTTGTTCCGCCTAAAACTATTCTGATTCCTTTGATACTAGCATTAAGTTCAGCCACAACTCTTGCCTCTTCGTATGTAGCCCCACCGACAATGAATACAACAATATCTTGTGGACGTTCAGCATCATCGTTTGCAGTATTGTTATTAACCCAAGCAGGCAGATTATCGTCACTACTCGTTAGATATGGATGAGTTGTCTTTTTCAATTTCCCCCGAATCAATTGAGTCAAAGTGTTTTGAAGTAATGGTACATGTTGAGTGTACACGTTTTCAACACCTTTTAAACCTTTAAGACCGGATTGTGCTCTACTGAGAAATGAATCTGATGCATACAGATTTTCTTGACGTTGAGACGATCCTGCATATTGATACACCAATGTTTTTGCAGTATTAATTTTAAATTCATTTACATGGTATTCTGTTCTTAAGGTATTCAACAAACTGTCAAATTGGTACCCACTATGATTCTGGTACCGTAACCCATATAGAATCACTAATTTCAGTTTCAAATCTTCATTTATTGGTAATCTAATCAATTCATGAAGTGTCTTCAAATCAGAATTATGTGAATCATTGCATGCTAAAGATTGTTCAAGCTCAGAAACTTGAAGAAGTTGACCCTCTGATACTAATCTACTCAGTTCACTGACCAGTGTAACATGTTTTGAAACATTACCACTTAGTCTACGAAATTCAGGGTAATCTTCAACAAATCGTTTCATATCAGTAATACTTTCAATTGATGAATTAGACTTGGTTCTTTGCTGATAATGCGAAACATAATCTTTAATACTTGCCCCCAAGTCACCGAAATTGAGAAACATATTTTTACCAAAAAATTTATCTTGATCACTAGATAAAACGACTTCTTTAAGATCCTTTGGAACATCCGGCACTTTAGATAAATCTACTCGATTATTTTGTATTCCCAAAAATTCATGTACCATAGCTTGGTATGACCAAGGAGTTAATAAAGGGGTAACTGGGTCATTCCGTCTATCAACCAATAGTAAAATTGGTGGTGTGTCTGGTTGTCTGAAATCAAATAATTGCTGTTCTTGTTTCATGTAATAAATTATTTCTTGACCTAACTTTTTTGTCATTTGGCTATTTTTATCATAACGTATAAGTGGTTTGATCTTTAATGATAGTAATACTGCCACCAAACCCTCAGTGGTCCTACCAAGTCCTTCAAAATTCCAAGTATCAAATTGGTCACCATATATTCTTGGAGAGCCAGGATTACTCAAACTGAGGTTTAAAGAGAATAAGTCGCTATTTACAACGAAATAATCCAAATACATTTCTTGCACTTTATCAACAACCTCATGGTCATCACTTTCAGCTAGCCGTTCCAAGTAAGACTTCTTGATAACTCCACTAAAATATAATTCATATCTGGCATATTTGGGAGCCCGCAATTCATCAATTAGAGCTTGTATAGATTCACTTGTCGGCCGAAGAAAGCATATACATCGAAGCTGTCGCATTTTCTCACGCTCAGGATTATCTATTCTATCTATCAGATAGATCTCATTCTTCAATAATGTTGATTGTGTAGAACACATTGATATTATCCCCGTGGTTTCTTTATCCAGTAACAATACCTTGATTTTGGACGACGATTGCCCACCACTAAACCCAATACCACCAGTACCTGCTTTGGAAGCTGAGCTTCCAACCATACGGGTGACGTATGTATGCGCTGTTTGGAGCAATTCCATTATTAACCGTTTACAATATTCGGTAGCTGTTAACGTTATATAACGGCGCCTGTACATACCATATAGGCTAGCCGCTTAACGTAACTTTACACATCCGAACGTACGTACAATTGACGATACCATGATTTCTTGTAGTCGATACAGCTAGCTGTACGTACGTGCGCTCTCAAATGCGATAAGCCTAATATGCGCGGCTACCTAATACCACGTTGAGATGCTCCGGTTTGCGGCCTCTAGCCTTAACCCGCAAAATCCCTACAGCATTACAGTACGTATTTGTGATAGGGCATTACGGGCTTGAATAAGATAAGAAAGCCATCGCAATCAGTAGCTACGTCGTATACGCGTACAAGCTTAAGTACGCAAACGTTCGAGTATAAGCCAGCCTACGATGCGCATGCATGCAAGCTACGCCTAGGCATAACGCGGTACAATTGGCCCTGGAGAGTTCAAACCAGTTTCACTTATTATATTTCTTGTCTTTTTTGCTTTGAAATTACACGATACTTGGAAATATGGACGCGAATTCAGTACGCCCCGAGACCCCTGCGAAAAAGAGTCACACCTGTGAGGTCTTATCCAAGAAGATAGACAAGTTGCAGGGGTCTCTTGTTGACTACCTTAACCCCAAGTTTGAAGAGTTGCGCATGCAACAGACAGCAAAGATTGAAGAATTGGTAAATGAACTCAAGAATATTGAGCACTGTTCAAGGGTATCCAGCGAAGCGGAAACCAATACCGAATCTGATATTACGCCATCTGGAACTCCCAGTCTTGTAGCCGAACCGTCGGGCTCTGCTGACGTGAAGCCTAAGCCTGAAAGACTTCGCTTATTTATCAGTTCCGAGCAGGAACGTCTAGCCAAATGTGGAGACATTCCTGCATCTCCTTGCAAGTTTGTGCTACCAAGTAATTCAACAGTTTTCAAACTTGATGTGACCACTGAGAATATTTATACTACGCTTTATGGTATTCAATCAAGTCTCTTGACTTCGGGACAACCTTATAAGACATGGCTTTGGCAACTAACGCCTTATGTGTCTGCGACAATTAAAAATATAATCATGAGCCTCGCGCAAGAGAACAGGGATACTTGGTTTGACTTTGTTACTGAGATTGTGCCCGGAGGAGCCATTGAAACTCTTGAGGCTCAGTACTTGCATAAGTGGAACAAACTTGAAATAAACGAAGATGAGACCATAAGGCAATTCCTGTACCGCGCTTATTCAATTTGGTGTGGACTTCCTGCTGCCCACCGAAATGAAAAAGCTGGTATCAAGGCAATTGACAAAGTTCTTAGGGACTATGAGGTTTATGTCAACCATTATGCCCCAGAGACTGGCTACTCATCGGTAAGACATCTTATCTGGGTGGTAAACCAGAATATAGGCGATGATGTCGTAAGGTAAAGGTGTGAATTCACGTGTAAGGAAGACCTCGGTACTGTTAGTTTAGTAGTACATATAATAAGAAATGGTAAAAGAATGCTCACTTTAGAATTCCCAACCTCAACATCGTAAATTCAATCACCTACCTAGGCCTGGCCAGTTATTTGTAGTTATAGCTATATGGGTAGTTTGTTGCGTACGCGTCAAGGAGCAACTGCTAAATTAAAATGATGACTTGGATGGGGCCCTAGGGCCTTATATAAGCTGCACGTGATGACTGTAAGTGAACATGATGAATATTCCGCTGTCTTTAATTTTGCAAGCCTTTTTGCACGCATTACAGTATTATTCAGGTAAAAGTAGCATAATTGCACTTAAATTCCTATCTATACCGTGTAATGCATATGTAAAATAGTTGAAGTAATTGCCCTATCAGAGATTCATCCGTTTTATAAAGTTTGCATGGGGAAACTACGTACGGTACGATGTCGATTTGTCTCGAACTCCAGATCTACGTTATATGGTATATATACGAGGCCCTATAATAGGGGACATAAATATATTTGACAAAGAGTGAACTTTTCCATATTACAAGTGACGATAATGTCAGTACAAGAATCGGATATTGGAAGTCAAGTAACTCAAGCAGCAGTGGTACCTGAATCTAATGAAAGTCCGTCACTTGGCCCAAAACGGAAATCACAGCCAAAGTTTTTGGCTAGTAGTAGCCGAACCCACAGTTCTACACGGTTCCCCAAGAACGTTTCTTCAGGCCGGCTAAATCGGCTAGCGAGGGTTACTAGCAATGCAAGCATTGGTGATGCAGAGGATCAAGGAAATAGTGGTGGTAATACTAATGGTGGAGGTGGTGGTAATATGAATGGTAATGGGGTTCAACAGCATGTTAGTTCTCCTAAGATGACTGGGCGATCCAAGTCGAGCGAGAGTCTTCTACTGAAACGGCCTATTGGTAAAAGCCGGTCTCATGTGAAGATAACAGGACTGACGCCGGCCAATGGGGCTGCGGGGAAACAGCAGGCTAGAAAAGGACAGAGAGCTGTTATACAGCTGGAGCGTGAAGAAAGCGACGATGAAGGATCAGGCGATGCAAAGGATAAAGACGAATATGAAGATACCAGCGAAGATGATGAGGTACCAGATATTGCGAATGGGAGCAATACCAATAATACTAATGATAATAAGAATACAAGTAATAAGAATACAACCAAGAATAATAGCAATGAAGAGGATAAAAAATTGTTACCTGATTTAATGTTGAGGAGTCCTGCACCACCACAACTAAGTAACGAAGTTGTATTGGCGGTGTCTAATAATTCAGATGATCCTAATAATAATTCATGGCCAGGTATAACGCCGGATTCCGCTGCGTCGAATTACAGCGAAAGCCCTGGATATAAGATAGGTTCATCCTCAATGAGCAGTTTCGGTAATATGTCCAGTTTACCCGAGAGTAATAGTTCTGCTGGAGGAGGATACATGCCAATAGCAATTGATAGATCATGGGCTGACCTTAGTCAAGCCCTAACCGCCGAACGACAAGGTACAAGACGTTCACAATCAACAAATGCATCATCATCCGCGTCGACGATATCTCATGAAACACGGACTCAGCATAGATTAGAGATGCAAAAAAAGCTATTAAAGGAAAGCGAACTAAATGGACAGGATAACTTGAACCCTAAGACATTAGAAGAGAAAAGGGCCTTTGATAAAATCTTACGAGAATATTATAATGTTCGAAGATTTCGTGATCCTATTATAGAAAGTGTTATTCGGGTTAGAAATTTACGATATATACCCGATGGAAGCTTGGATGAATCCAATACTCTTGATAACCAGAAACGACGCCGGGGAAGTCATGGTGATGCTGAACCTAATGATCTGAGTGCACTTCATCGTAGGGGAAATATTCATGCATCCTTGTCTGCCACTACTTTGACAGACTTGAATGCTAATGCATCTCGGCCGGCTTCAAGGGCAGGTTCTGATAATGCTAAACTGACGGCTTCAAGCGCAGGCAGTGCTGCAGCTTCTGGCGGTACATCATATGCGTTACGCAAATTATGGGTTGAAGGGTTTAAGGACCCATTAATTGAAAAGCAAAAAGCAGCTGAAGCTGCTGCGGCAGCAGCAGCACACGAGGCTGCTGTTCAGCAACAACAGCAACAGCAACAGCAACAGGCTAATAGGTATGCTGCCAATACCAGACCACGTAACCCTGGTGCTAGTCCTAGTTCTGTATCATATCAAGCTCAACAACGAGCAGCGGCCGCAAGTGGTGCCAATAACACTACGCGACCACAAGCAAATGCCCAGCCACCAATAAAGCTAGTATAATGATATATATATATATAATTTATTTCAATGAGTTATAGCATTTTACAAGGATTCATTCACAAAATCTATAGAAAAGTCCACCCCACTTCGAGCAATTAATTGCGATACCAAACATCTTCGTTCAATTTCTTCAGTGAATTTTGAAAATTCTGAAGATTCTTTGATATCTGTTTGAACTTTTACAAGTATATTGATAAATCTCCAATCAGCTTTTCCTGGTTCACCAAAAAATGTCACACCTAGTGGGATTTCACTCTTAACAGTGATAGTCCACTTACCTAAAGTATGACCCAAGCCTTTAGCAACTGCATCACCAGTGATTTCAATACACCCAGCAATACTTGTTAAAGTGAGAACAACAGGAGAAGGAGCATTCTCACCACCAACGTCGATTTTAAGAGGGGTGCCAGCAACAGCTGCAGTCAATTGTTGGCCCTTACCTTCTGCAATAATTTCAATAGAGATCTCTTTGGGAATGGAGCTTGCAAATCCTCGTTTAGCAGTTCGACCTGAACATCCATTACTCTCGCACCCGCAATCAGACCTTGTTGATGTTGATCTAGGACGATGATAACTGGCAAAAGTTCTTTTATTACAACCGCAATCGCCTGATAATTGTCTGACAATGACTCGGCCTCTATTCCCGCAGTCACAGTCACCAGAGAGTTGTGCACGACGACCAAACGCAGTACTAAACTGTCTGCCTCCACCGCAGCCACAATCTCCTAAACGCGTCAACAACCTACCCCTGTTACCACAATCACAATCACCGGAAGTGGCTGGACGTCGGATACTCATTTGACTGAAATTTCGTACAGATACAGGACCAAACCTAGCCACAAACAAGTTTTTCTGAGAGCCCAAAGTCAGGGTTTTCCTATTACACCCGTACCCACCGCAATCACCGCAATCACGTACAAATGAGGCATTTCGCAAAACCGAACCAGCTACTGAGCTGAATGATCTTTTGCTAGTAGTAGCAGCTAACTGTTGCCGAACAAGGAAAATCATAGCACTATGAATTCAAGAAGAGGTTAAAAGAAAGATACAAAAGGGAAAAGAGTTATAGTAAGAAGAAGAGGGAGAGGGAGATCATCATTTTGGGAATTGTTTCAACACGGGTTTTTATACTTCATCATTGTAAATTACGATGACGCAAAATCACACCAATACTAGAATTCTTCCTTCGACGTCGCGTTTATCGCGATCTGATAAGATAATCAGTACACTTGCATTGCCGATCATGTCTAAAAATTTAAATGTTATTTTCCTATTTAAGCTTAATACACATTTCTTATTCCATTTTATTTTTTCTAGTTAAGTTGGAACCTTGAAATTATTCAAAACACCCTTATCGTAAACCGTGTCCATTACATCTTCAAATTGTTCTGGGCTCAATTTAGTATACTTCAAATACAATTGCAATGCAGTATTTGCATCTTCTACAGAGTCATGATTTCCTTCTTGAACTGATTTACCCAAAACTGCCCATGCCAAAAATTTTAGAGATAATCGTCTTGAGCTATTTTTCAAAGAATATATATTTAAAGTATCTATAACTTGTGATTCGGGGACTTGAATATTAATCGTTCGGAAATCGTTATGAAGCCCATGACCAACAAATATACAACCAAGATTTAATAATAACCATAACCGTCGATAGGCAACATGCTCTTCCACTAATGGTCGTCGACTGGTTTTTGGATCCAAATCACCAGGTTCAATTCCTGAAAATTCAGTAAGATAGTCAGCTATTGGTTCCTTTGTTGAAATGTAATCATCAATAAATGGTTTACCAGCTAATGGTCCTTCACCTCGAACCACTGAAACCCGAGCTAAGGAAAGAATCTTTGGTTGTAATATCACTCTGGTACCATTACTAGCTAATTCAACTTCTTCTTCACGTAACATTACAAATTCAGCATCAATAGCTACCAACGTACCTGGCTTAGGTATCTCATCATAACCTAAAACCCTCAAGTCATCACGTACCTGTGATTCAACCAATGAAACAACAAGGGGCTTTTGTAACAAACTTACATCAAGATTGTTTAACCACCCCTCATGATTGAATACCAATGTTCCCTGCTCTTCTTCTTCTTCTTCTTGTTTCTCATATAATAACAATCTAGGGGTTTTCCACTCAGGCTCATAATCGAACGCATCTTGTTCATCAATAGGCATAACCAAAAAATCATTAAATAAAAACCATTGACCATCAATTTTGATTACTGCCACTAAGTGACTACCACTATTATCATTAATTTCATTAATAACTCCCAACAATCGATACTTGTCACCATTACCATTACTAGTAACTTTTGGACCATTTCTTGTACCAAAATTAACAACGAATTCTTGTAATGGCCAAAGTGGTTTCGACCATATCAACCTTTCCTTTTTCCTATTAGACATATTTATTCTTAAATGGAATAATGAACCCATTTTAGTAATAACTCTTAAACGACTAGCACTATGAGTAAACCCACAATGTGAACATAAGCTATTAACAACAGTTTTCCTTGACATGCTATATTCCAAATTTTTCCTAAATGCAGATTCAGAATCATTTTCTAATGATGCAAATGTATGTATTAAATCCAAAGCATAAATTTTCCCATGCTCGCGGTCATTTCTATACCCACAAGTATTTCGTTTGGCTGCTTCTATCTTATCTCGATAATGAATGCCTACAAGGTCAGTATCAAAACAGTGAGGCCTTGTTTTAACTTCATCAATTGTTTGTGAATAGTAAGATAATTGTTCCAAAAATACATTAACAAACTTATCAATCCTATCGCCAGTATTCAAAATCATCTCTGGAGCATCACAAACTACACCAGATTTTCTGAAAATGGGTAATGATGATAACGCTCTTGATAAATTGGTAATATGGCAATGTCGACCATTACCCTTGTATAACATATCTAATACATATCCCAAATCACATAACAAATTATATTGCTCATATTGATCATAAAGTGAGGTCTCTTCCAAAATGTAATTATACATCTTCTTGGAATGTCTGTATAATTGTATCAATGGATTAATATATGCATTAGTTAATTGAGTTTCTAACCCAGAATATTGGGTATTATTGAAAATATCAAAATCAAAATCAGCAATTCCAAATTTGCTATATTGGATCTGTAATTGACGATATCTTTTAGGAACACCTCCAGCTCTTTTCAAGTCTTCAGGGTCAGTGTCAAAAAACAAATCTTCTGCAGTCTTTTGAGTACTTCCAGGTCTTGATTTTTCACTAAGAAATTTAGGTACAACTGAACTAGTTTGCTTCTTTGAAGAATATTTTTCTGCAACATTTCTTGGTGCCATTGTAATACCTGCAGAATTATAATTGATTAATTTACCAGGCTGACTAAGTGATTTCCGTAAAAGATCTTGAGGTATACTTTTAGGAGGCATACCTTTAGTAAAAATATATAGCCTATCTGACCATGATGATAATAATTCTTCATTATAGTAAGGTAATCCTACTGATGATAAGGGTCTTTCATAATCATCCACATCTAAAGGAGGGAATGGCGGTATTGGTGGATCTTGAGATACAGGGTAATCTAACGGTTGAGCGTATTCAACGAAATGACTTGTACTATGATCTTCATATTGACTAAGATTTGTCCATAACTTAACAATACCTGTTTGATCACCCAGGGCCATATAATTACCAGTTGGAGATAGATCCATTGAAGTTATATAGGATGAGGTAGCAACTTGGTATAAATGTACATTCAATGGGTTCTCAAAATCCAAGAATTGAATTTGACCACTTGCAGAGGTGATAACACAACTTGAAGATAATTTGGGATGCATTTTAACAAATGCAGCACCAGCTGGGAATGGAATAGGTGATAAAGACTTCATTGCTCTTAAATCAAAAACATTTACTAAAGGATCCGGTATATCGCCACGAGATCTCGTTGATTTCCCACATGTTATAACGATATTTTGAGTAGCATCAATACTAGTAATTTCTTGATGAGGTTTGAATGATTTAACAATTTCAAATGTTCTAGGATCAACTACTTGTAATACCCCACCACTTGTAGCTGCAGCTATATGTGCACGGGTAGTTTTAATAATAGAAATTGACGAAGTTCTATCTGATTGGTTCTGTGAATAATTTGTTGGTGTCAATGCAGTATTTCTTTCTAAATCAGCAGTAAATAATTTACCCTTATTAGTACCAACCACCACTTTTCTTTGTTCTCTATTCAGATAATTCACACAGGTAAGATTGCTACCACTCCAATTTTGAGAAAACTTAGCGTCCTCATTTCTTATAGATGTTTTAATGATTCCCTTGCGACTATGTAAATTAATTGATTGAGAATTCAATGATATGATCCCCTTAGAGTGGCTTAATAGCTGATTAACCCCTTCTTTATCACTGACATAGAAACTAGTATATCTCAGCAAATCAGGACCACTGTAACTAGCTACACGTCCATCTGTTCCATCACTCGACCATAAAAGATCGCAATACGAGTCAAAAACAAGACTACCTATTGGCTTTGGTGATTCGATAGGATTGGTGGGGGGCTTTACGATATTATTCAACTTCTGAGCCCTCTTTTATACATTAGAGTCCTACTTTATCAATAGTGATATACAAACTTACCTCCACCCAGCCGTCCATACTGACTACGGGGGCACCTAACAAATTGTAAACGAGCCTATAAAGATCGCGTTACAATTCAAAGAACCGGTCTTCCCTAGGGCCTCTTAACATGTACATGTACATAATAACGTATACGTACGTTAAAGCGTTAAAGCTTAAGTACAGTACTGTACGTATACGTGTACATGTAGACGTCGACCCAGGTCTCATTAATTTCACAAGTTAAATTTAAACTCTAATATTCCTACCAGAGTGCGCTAGCGATCTTTTCGCTCTGTACAAAGTCATCGGTGGATCTGAATCGCGGTTGATCGGCATTGAAAGTCTCGCTCGGCCCACCACATATATGGCCGACGCCGGGTACCCGGTTCCATAATGAATATTCGACGTCGACTTAAGTATTATTATCATACAACCCGCCTCGTGGAGCACTACACTTTTCGTCGACATAGCTTTGTCATGTACTGTAGGATAAAATGGCCGAGGAGGGATATCCAATGTCGGTAGAGACGACACTTGAGCTCGAGAATTCTGTGTTTGGACTAACATCATTATTGGTACGGTCATCTATTGCTTTTACTTTTTTTTTTTTTTTTTTTGCCCCGGCAAACGGCTAACAATCTTTAGGTCCGACTTACGGATTCCCCCATTACTGGCACTGGAGTGCTTTCAGGACTAGTGATACGTAATAGTTCTGGCACTTTATACTATTCTGACCTTGAACAACTCAGTAGGAAAGAGTACAAATTCGAGGGCTCAGTGCGCAATGGAGCTCTCGAGATCTTATTTAAGAATCGACATGATCCCAATGATACAATGGTATTCAAGGGGTCAGGCTCTGCAAATGAAGGTGAACTAGTAGGAATGATTGAGTTCTACTGAAAGTTACATGTACCGTTTAATGTCTCAAGTTTGCCCTTTCTTTATTTTATTAATATATATTGCTACACATATACTTCCTCCACAGTCATTTATAGGCTTCAACCAAAGTAAATGTGTAACATTGTTTTGACGATACTAAACCCGAATAAACTTATCAGATACAATACAAATAGTATCGGTATTGGTATCAATAGTATCTCTGTGTGATCAAGAAATGGCATGTTGCTGTACCCTAAAAATGTGATGGCGATATAATTATACAATGCAGCGAGATATAGAGTGTTCCCCAGGAACAATGAGAACCAGTTTGACCGCGTCAATATTGGCATAAGGATAAATTGTACCACATAAAGATATACCCATATAAGTAAGAATGAGTTACAATGAACATCGAAACAATAAGCCCATTCCAAATCCCAATCTCCACCAATATTCATGCCACCTTCTGGCCGTTTCAGAAACCGTTTAGCGAAGAGCCAGCCAAATGTAGCAATGACCGCACCAGTAGCTAGAAAATCTACTAGCACCATATAAAACATCAATCTAATGATTGAAAATACTCCCGGCGAGTATGCAAGTCCCCATGCTATAGCTGAAAGAGTCAAGAAAAATGATAGCAAAATGACAAACGAAGGATCATCTCGAGCCCACGTATTCTTGGTTTGCTTATGGTAATATAATGACTTGTACACTTTTCTTGGCCGTATTATTAAATTTATAATTTCCCATGCGGCAGTTTCGAAATCCAATGTGGGTGGGCTGAAAACTCTTCTTACCATCCTTGGTAATTTGATCCCTCCTACTGATGATGTCCGACGTCCTGCGGACTGGTTGGCTGTCGGCAGACCGCCGCCTGAACCTATACTTCCTCGCATATAACCAATTCCTCCTCGTCCGGATGTTGATGTGCTTATATTGTCGTTGGCTACGTCAGAACTTACCAGTGGAAGAATGTGACTTGGCGAACTGGCAAATTGACGTCTAGACATTCAACAAAAACCTATCAGAAACAAGTCTGACAATAATAATATATATACAGGATGCCAAAGGGGTGGTATTGTCTATCAAGCGCTGAAATTAAAGGGCTAGGAGTTGTTTTTTCAGTCGTTAAAGTTAGCTACAGCTGCGCGTGGCCAAAGTATCCCAGCATCAGGCGCCTGTGTTTGTTGTTGGACACGATCAAAAAGCTCGAGCACTTCCGATGGTGCTTATAAGATGTGCTACTAAAATAGTTGAGATTTAAATTGCGCGTCAAAAAGTCACGTGATCATAAAACTGTTAAAAAGCAAAAAAATTACCGAGACCCGCTTCAACACTTTTTGTTCTCTAAATTATATTATGATACCTACTACCTGGGTCATATAATCCATAGGGTTTATAAAATTCAATTTTACAAGTTCCGGCAGGGGATAAAATGTCCCATTGTAGAGATCGGAATCCGTGGGGGGTTCGTTATTTATCAACCGGTTAACCGTTTAAACTTTGGCGTTCTTTAAATATCTATCTTTCCACGGTTATCGTTGATGTTCTTTTAGATAAACACGGGGATTATAGAAAAACATGGCTTTCGAGTTGAACGATCCAGCTGAAGAGCAGCCGGCTTTACTTGGGCCCAGAAACATAGAAGAAGAATTCTCTTGGTCGTTGTTATTAGCCGTTGTATGTTGTTCGGTTGGTGGGTTACTATTCGGTTATGATACTGCGGTTATATCTGGGGTTTTGGTATTGATAGGCGATGACTTAGGAGGCAAGAAATTGACCGATTTCCAATTAGAAGTTATCACCTCTATTACATCAGCTGGAGCTGTATTAGGGTCAATAATTGGTGGGATTTATTGTAATAAGTATGGTCGGAAAACCGTTATTGCCCTATCATGTTCATTATTTGTGGGGTCATCTATTTTGATGACTGTTGCAACTAGTTATCATATACTTGCACTGGGAAGATTTTTGGTAGGTATTGCTATTGGTGGTGCAGCTATGTCAGTTCCATTGTATATTGCTGAAATATCACCAGCTAAATATCGTGGTAGAATGGTTACTTTAAATATTATAAGTTGTACTGGGGGTCAAGTTATTGCTTATGTTCTTGGAGCATTATTTCAAAATGTTAAAGGAGGTTGGAGATGGATGTTAGGATTAGGTACTATTCCTGCTATTTTATTTCTAATATTTATGGAACCTATACCTGAATCACCTCGATATTTAGTTAGTAGAGGAAAATATGAAAAGGCTAGTCGTGCATTAGCTCAATTATATCCTCATTCATCTATGGAAGATAGGCAACGACTAATTGAACAACAACAACAAGATGTTGAATTAGGCGATAAAACTGATAGTATTGGTAGCTTTGGTAATAATTTGAAGAAATTATTCAATGTTGCTAGTAATCGACGAGCAATTATTATTGGATGTGGATTAATGTCATGTCAACCATTTTTCAATACTTTTATGTATTATTCAGCAACCATTTTTGCCTCTATTGGGATCAAATCACCAATAGTTACTAGTTTAGTAGTTTCTGGTACGAATTTTGCGTTTTCATGGGTAGCTGTTTTACTTATTGATAAAGTTGGTAGACGAAGGATGCTATTACGTACAATGTGGATTATGATAGTATCATTAATTGCAGTTTCTTATGGATTTATGATGATTAATGATGAAAAGAATCTGGAGGGACATGGTAACCCTGGTAATGGGTTGGCAGGATTAGTTGTGGTTATTTCTACAATGATCTATGTAGCTGCATTTGCATCAGCAATGGGGAATGTACCTTGGCAAGCAGTAGAGTTTTTACCATCTAATGTTCGCGCACTTGGATCTATGATGCTTTCAGTAACTAACTGGACTGTCAATACGATAGTATCTGCATCATTTTTATCATTATCAACGACTATCACTCCATCTGGTGTATTTTTACTTTATGCATTTTTAACTTTAGTGGCTTATATTGGAGTTATCTTTTGTTACCCCGAAGTCTCTGGCATGCCATTAGAAGAAGTTACTCAAGTATTTGAACGTGGATATCTTATTGGATTTCAATCAAAACAACCTAGATCCACCAATCAGTATTGAACTTGCACAATTATTCATCAAAAGATAAAAAAAAAATAAAAAGAAAACGAAGAAAACACATTAATTCTATAAACTATAAACTTTCCCTATGGTGGTGAGTGTGGTTGAAACTATCTATATATATTCCTTTTTTTTTTTTTTTTTTATTTTTAATCCTAAGCATAAAGGGCCAAAGCAACAAATCCAGCCAAGGCGGCAATAGAACTCAAACCAAGATTGACTGCACCATTTGAAGGTTCAACCTCAGTTGATTCTGGATCAGAAGTACTGCCAGAATCATCGCTTGTTTGATTAGTGACAATATAATCCACCATAACCAAATCCAATGGATCACAACCATTCAAATCAACATCTGAATAAACGACGGCCCATCTTTGGTTGGAATATCCATAAGGATCATTGACATTGTAACAACCATAGAAGTTATCAGCAGTGCCATTGACTGAGATACGACCAGTGGTAGAGTCAACGTCCCATCTTTCAGTAGAGTTACCCGGAGCAAAAATCAAAACATGTGGGGTAACTTCCTTTTTAAGTTGAAGAGTAACATCAACGGTGGAATTCCACAACTTGTGAGAAAATGAACCAAGCTCAGGATTATACTCATATTCTCTGCTTTCAGTAGTAGTATTGTCAGATTCAAAAACATAATTAAGATTGTTACTTTCATGAATATCAACAATTTGATACTTTGAAGTTGAACCAAGTTGTTTATCAACTGACAAGATCTTTACTGCATTAACAGTACAAAGACTTGCAAAAGTAATTGCGGCGAATACAAAACTTTTCATTTTTTTTGTCTATAAGTTTGTTGGATGTCGAAATTTTTCTTCTTCTTCTTCTTCTTCTTCTTTCTTTCTTTCTGACTAAAGATGAAAGAAACAAGAGTAATAAGACATGTTCATGGTGATATATAGCACAAATAACTCTAGTGGAGTGATTTGACAAAGTTAGTCAAAGAGTTCATGCGTACTTATTTGGATGAACCAAGCTTGCAAGGTACCATCTCGGCTAACAAAGATCATGCTTGTGCACGATAAATAAAGTAAGTATAGGATGACTAAAGGGTTCTAGAACTTTTCCTAGTAGTCATTTTTAAAGCGAGGTTAGTGGTTAAATGCTTGTCTATAAATTAGATATTTATTAATATATTATTATCTTATAACTAGGTTGTAAACTAGAAGGAGGTGGGGATGAAAAAAAGTAGAAGAAATTAAGCATAGAACGCCATAGCAGCAATACCAGCGATGGCGACAAGTGAGCTAGCAATCAAATGAGAACCACTATTGGATGGTTCAACAGAACCGGTATCAGTTGGTACGGGCAGGGCCGAAGTAAATGCACCAGTAGTATCATTTGAAGAGCTATTATTATTGGAGCCACCATTACCCAAAATCAAATTGACAGACTCACAATTGTCTGGAGCAGAGTCAGCATAAACCAATGCTGGGGTCTGGGTAGAGTAACCATAAGGGTCATTAATATTCTTGCAAGCGTAAAAGTTTCCTGCAGTACCATTAATAGAAATAACCCCGCTACTATCAGCGGTAAACTTGCTCCAACCGGGACCAGGAGCAAAGACAAGCACACTAGGAGAGGTAGAGCCGTAGACTTGCAAATAGACAGTAATAGATTGATCCAAAGCATGAGAGATTTGACCCTTGGAAGAATCATAATCATAGTTAGCGCTTGATCCACTTGAAGAAAGGAAAACATAATTCAAAGCAGCACCCTCATGAGTGTCATAGACTGCATAGGTATTAGACGAGCCAGAAGACTCTGCAGTGAGGGTAACGGCACTAGCTGCCGAGGCGGTAGCGGCCAAAAATGCAACAACAGAAGTGACTGATTTCATGATTTCTCCTTCTTGTCTTGGGTGTCTTGTTCTTAAAGAGCGAGAATAAAAAAGGGTTATAGCGAACTGGATAAAAACTCGAGTATAATGCTGGCGAAGAAACGAGCGAGAGGTGTAATGCGAAAAAAAAGGGAAAACAGAAAAAACGAGCGAGGGACCGAGAGGATTACGGATATTTATATATATGATGATGAGATTCATGCAGTGGGGTTTCTGCATTCAGGTACCGGTAGATCCTACGTATAGCGTATTTGATGCGTTAAACTTTTTTGTCTTTTATTTTTTACCATTATTTTATTTTTATTTATCATCCTTTTTTGCTTTTCCAGGGGGATTATTTACTTTTTCGTTTCCCAATTGGGATACTTTGGACACTTCTTAGAAAAGCATGCAATATTTCCGTGGACCACTCACATGGTAACGTTACATCATGACGCATCATCATCACCATCATCGGACATGTACGTACCGTGGGAGAAGGGATCCGAAAGGGGGACGTATACGTAGGAGACGTACATATGAGTACCGTCCAAACAAAGTTGGGCACCGGGAAGGAATTACTCGGAATGTTCACGGGCGCATCCTAGCGTACTTGTCTCTTTCCACTTGGCGTGTGTGGGTGGATGTGGGCCATGTGAACGGCTCCAATGGCCCAAACCTAACAAGTGCAAGGCCAACGTGTGTCGCAAAGATAACAAAATGGATGTCTAAAACCGGAATCCGGGCGTCTAGCCGCGAGGCATCTCGTCCGGTGACATGTCAACAGTTTTTCTGGGGAAGAAGAACAACAAATCGCCGATCCCAATGGAGAAGCTAATAATAGCATGCAGCGCTTAATTAGCTCGACGTCATGATCTTCACGGCAACAAATTTACGCTTTGCTTGAATGCCAATAACCGTTATAACCAAATTAATACGAAGACTCGCCGCCCTATCGGTCTCCCCGGCCGTACAGACTGGTGCCAACCAACCAACCAGCTTGCTATTAGTACCAACTTGTTACTAATCAACATCAGGAAGGTGCTAACTGCTGAAACGGTCACACCACCACCCTCCGCTTTACTTCCAGATGACTTCCAAAGTCGGATGCCCAACGTTGGCATGTGACGCCTGTATTCGTCTTGGCGGGATACCAGCAATTGCTGCTTTTGCGCCCAACAACATCTGTCTTTCGAGAGCCGCCGCAGCTGCACTGGTGGCAGGCCGGCCTGCCGCCAGGCTCGGCATACGCAATGTCCCAGTGCACCGAAGTACGTAGACACTCGCCATTCCCCACCGTAAATTCTGACTTTCTCGATCGAAGCTCAGATAAAGTTCAAACCTAATTAGTGCGATCGATCGAACTGGTGCTATGGAATTTCCTGATATCAGGCTCGAGTCACAACGAGTAACAACAAGTTTGGCTGTAATAATTGCCCAGCTGGTAAACTTTAACTTGGCTGGCTCCCTAAGTTTACGGCAGTAGGCCTAGGTGCAGGCCTGTGAAAAAAAATAAATAAATTAATAAAGGAGAAAATGGGGGCCACCAACAACAAAGCAAACGACGAGAACGCTGTACAAAGCAACGACAAGGAGCTTGACGAGCTGTTTCGCCAACTGGGCTCAGAATTGTCGAGTTCTCAGGGTTCCGAGTCGACTCGTGCTTCTTCTTCGTTACCGGTATCGCTAAGTGCATTTCCAACCGAACTCAGTTGCACGCAATGTTTCAATGATTTGATTCATTGCTACTCCATAGGAGGCCAAGCGAGAAACATTTACCGACACGGAGAGCTTAATAACTGCATGGACCAACGACAGAAGTTCAAGTTTTGCATGAGCTCTAAGGCATTCCCTGAAGACCAGCGAAAAGTTCGAATAGCTCGTTTCTACATGGAACGCCTGGCAAGGCAGAAGATTGAGCGCGGCAGCTCTGAGGACGTTTGGACGTCTCGAACAAAACCTTTACTTAACCCATTTCGGGAGGATTAACATTTGAAATCTCAAGCTTGAGAGATGTTGTATATATATACTATTTAATGAATGGATGACTATTAATATATGAATGAATGCATTGCTCTTAACTAGCTGTATGCCTTTGCAATATATCATAATATATTAGGCAATTGACATGGGGTCTAGAGGCATAATTTCTAGCAACATATCGATATCTCACAATAACACATTTTATAGGCTGATCTCTCTGAAAAGACTGCATGGCCATGGTAGTTTTTAGCGAGCACTCGATCGATCGGATGTTGCTCAATATACTTTGCATTTTATATGGCCATATATTTCCCATGGGCCAAGCTGGCTGTAAAAGTTTTTAGATACACCTTGCTAAGAGTGGCTGCGTTTAGCCGTGAACGTTCTAACATCTCATATTTTCCCTTTGTAACCACCAATCTCTCTCCTTTAATTCTTCCCCATTTTTTTTTTTTTTTCTCTTTCTTTCTTACTTTCTTTATTCGCCCCTTGCTCTCGTTGAAGCATTCGCCAACAGCATTTCCACAGTATATCCTTTACAGTTCTGGCCTTTTAAACCCTTCCTTTCTCCCTTGTTGAAACATACTATAACTGCTGTCATTCGAGATCTCTCACCAACCAAATGGCAACGACGACGCGGCGAGAATCAAACCCGCTATACAAGCTCATTGTTCTGGGCGATGGAGGAGTTGGAAAGACCGCCCTTACCATCCAACTTTGTCTTAATCACTTTGTTGAAACTTATGATCCGACTATAGAGGATTCATATAGGAAACAAGTTGTCATTGATGAACATGTTGCAACTCTGGAGATTCTCGATACGGCTGGCCAAGAAGAGTACTCTTCTCTCAGAGACCAATGGATACGTGATGGCGAAGGTTTCATATTAGTATATTCCATTACTTCAAGATCTTCATTTAGTCGCATTAAGAACTATTATTCACAGATTGAAAGAGTCAAGGATGGTGAACCCTTTGCAACTATAATTGTTGGTAACAAATTAGATCGGACAAGTGAAAGAGTTATCAGCTTGGAAGAAGGTCAAACTCTTGCTCAAGAATTGGGAGGAATACCATTTTTTGAAGTTTCTGCAAAACTTAATGTCAATATTGAATCTGCATTTTTGGATTGTGCTAGAATTTGTCGTCAGATTAGATTAAAAGCAGAAAACCCCAATGAGAACATTTCAACTACAACCCCGCAACCACAGCTTAATACTAGTAATAATAATAGCAATACAAACCACAATGGACCAAATGGTGGAGGGTCCAATAATAAGAAGGCAAGTGTATCTAGCACGCAAGGGAATACTGGGAATAATTTTGGCAATAGTGCATCGGGTAAAGTAAAGTCAGGAAGTTCAAAGAAGAAGGAAAAGCAAAAGAAGTGTATTGTAATGTGATTGACTCTTTATTTTGGCTGTTATTTTTTTTATTATCGTAACTTGCTTTGTCCTGATATTGCCTTTTTTTTTCTTTCTTTATCTGAAACAATTTCCCTGCTCGCTAATGTTATACTATATTATTATACCCTGGAGGTTCAACATTTAGTACTCAGCAGCATATTGATCCATATCTTTGGCAACCACAAAGTATTTTATTATTCTGCTTTTTATTTGTACCTCCTAGTGATGACACAAATGAGAGTCATTAAGTTAAATGATACTTATCATCAAGCATGCATTTCAGTGTCATTGACTCTTATTAATTTTTGATGAACTTTTCGTGACTACTGCCTATAGTAATTGTTTTATGTATTATTGTAGTAATAATAATGATGATGACGACTATAAACCATCTATATAACCTGATTCACCATTAGCTCTACACAGGTATATATAACGTAGTTATATAACTAGGATTATATCCATGGCCTGGCTAGGCATACACGTTAATTAACGACGTCGTACGTATACGTACACAATCGATTTCAATATTGCAATGTTAAAATTGAGGTGGACGCGCACGTCGATCGAGAATCTGGATTATTCCCGTTGCGGGTAAAAACAATGTACGCGTTATCCAGGGTAGCTTAAAGTCAAACACATTCTCAATATCACAGAGCTTTCCTCATAACAATATATATACTCCTCTACAATTTATCGCATCAAATCATAACAGTACATGTCACAAACATTTTCTACACAATACCCATACATTGTTTGTTGATATTTGCATAAAGAAATACATATATATCCAGTGGCTACGCGTTTTACATTCCACGAGAAACAGCAACAACGGCTCTATAGCAGAATTGGGGTGATCACGAAATAACGGAATTCAAATCTTTTTTTTTCTGCCCTCTCAACAATTTAGTTATTCATGGAACAATTACTAGACTAATCTGATCTTTCACGCATCCTACCATTTTGCATTCTGGGGGTTTACAAGGGGAATAAAATTTTTATTATAATATGGCAGCTTCGCGAGTACCATTAAAAGAAACAAATACAAATAGTCCGCGGCCAGGAACTAAACATCATAATCACCAGCATACCTCCAACCATGCAAGTACTAACGATCCATGTAAGAGGGCCTTGTTTGTTGAATCTAAAGAGGAAACATCCACCGGTAAGTCACGTCAAGCGTCAAAAGTTTCACATGATGCTGGTGATCAAATGAAACAATGGCAAAAGGATTGGCGACGTATTATGCATCGAAGTGTATTATATTTTGATTGTGAAGGTGAGGATCAAAATATAGAGAAATTCAAAACTCATATGGACCCTATGGGGACCAAGTTTAATCGATTCTTTGATTTGACCGTTACTCATTTAATTACTCAAAGATCAAAGGATTTAGATTATCCTCCAACTGATATTATTGCAAAAGCGCGTAAATATAACATGACTATTTGGACTTATGAGAAATTTTGCAGATTCGCTACTAATCTATTTGGATATGACCCCTTAACTGTTGCAGCTACTCCTAAAAGTAATCAAACTTTGATGAAATTATTACAAGAAGAAAAATTAATTGGACCAAGTGATCGTGATCCAAATGCTAAAAGAGATGATTATAGTTATTTCAAAGGTCCTTATATTTTGATATGGGATCCTAGACATTATAATCGTCCAACAATGCATAAAGAATATCAACCAACAAAGGGTGATTCTGATCATGCTTGGCCTTATCTAAGATTCCATTCAAGGGTAAGATCACCTTTTCTACTTGAACCTCATATTCATAAAGCTCGTGCTATTAGTGCGAAAGAAGAAGAGCAAAGGAAACTGGAACGCAAGCGTCAATATTTAGATGATTTGAAACTAGTAGAGGAACGAGAAAAAATAAAAGGAGATGAATTGGTTGAAATGTGTCGAAAAGATATTTTCAAATATTATGGAGATAAATATAAAATAGTGGATGATCGTGAAATGATAGGTTCTAGAAGATTTAGTTCCATGCTATCGTCTGAGGTTGTAAATTATGAGGTTACGACAAAAATGTATGAAAGAAGAGCAAAAATCTATGAGGATGAAGTAGGTAAAATTGAAGAAGATAAAGATAATAATAATGAGAAACAAAATTCAAAAGAGTTAGAAGAGATTAATGATGAAGCTTCAGTTAAAGAAGAGAAATCTAAAAATACCAAAGAGAAAACTAATGAAAGAAAACTAACTAGTGGGAAAACTTTTGGTCCAGTTACAATGGCAATGCTTGATTCTTTAAAGAAGCGTCAAAGTGATGATTTAGAATCAGAAAGAAATAAACGTGCAAAGCATGAAACCAATAACGAAATAAAGGAAAATATGAAACCTGATGAAGGTACACATGATAATGAACAAGATAATACAATGATGGTAGTTCCTCCAGTACCATCAAAGAATTCTACGGATTTTTCTAATCGAGCTCCAGTTCCTGCTCATGTTAATACATCGTTAATTTCTAATGGTAGTAAATATGAACCAAGGAATCGAGAATTGATGGCATCCGGCATCACTGTATCAACTGCTACTTCAGCTACGAAGTCAGTAGTACTTTCAGGTGATGGGAATAGTGCAAATGGTCTTGGTGCTACCGTTGCAAACACTTCAAGAGAAGTTGCTAATTTGAAGAAAAAGGTATTGAACCGATCTTTTATTGATTCAAGTGCAACTACATCAGCAAAAGTGTGGAAAGATCCGACTGGTGATGATAGTAAACGTAAATCATCAAAAGATGGGAAATCAACTTCGGGAGCAACTACCACTACTACAACCACTACTACTCCTACATTGATGCCAACTAATGCAGCAACAAAATCTCATGCAAAGCAACAAGATGGTAATCAGCACGTCTCACTGAAACAACCTATGAACTATGCACAAGTCAGGAAGATGAGAAACAAAACAGGTGCTGGATCTAGACTTGCATATTGCGAAAACTGTGGAGAGAAATTTGAAGATTATCGGGTACACAGATCAACAACTAAACACCAACGGTATGCCACGGATAATAGAAATTTCCGGGAACTAGACTCATTATTAGCATCACTCAAGTAAGAGTGGCCCCTTTTTATAAATATCGTCATTTAATATTAACTTATAATTATAGATCCTGTAGTAAATAGGAAACTCATTTTACCAAAGTTATCCCAATTCGGATATCCGATCGATTGTAACGCGTCAACAACATTAACGTTAACGGTGCCATGTGTGAAATATTGTCGATCATTGAAATTTTATCGATATATCTGAATTCCCCAATTCATGTCGAGGTAACCAGCATGTGGAGAAAGTATCTAGCGAGATGCACCATCCAGCAGGGTTGTATCCGGAGATACACTGCTCAATACTCGACCACCTCTGGGACTTCTTCGCGGTATGGTGGAACGAGACGACCAGACCAAATCAAGCCGCCGCCGAAAGGGACCCCAGGCCAATCTCAGAAGGGTCCACAACAACAAAACAATAAAAAGGGCCCCGCAAGACAAAAGCAATTCAACAAGGGTAATAATAGCAATAAACCAAAGGATAATGGTGGCAAATATAATGGTGGTAAAAATAATGGCAGCAAAAATAATGGCAGCAACAATATTGTCGGCAAAAATAATAATACTAAGCTTAATCAATCACAATCCCCTCAACAACCTGTGCAAGAGTTTGCATTTTTGGACGAGACCATACCACATTTGGGTGATGTTCCTCAGAAACAAGGGTTCAAACCACCGAAGAAGACATCTTATAAGGATAATTATGATATCCCCGAGGAGGAAGACGCCATTTTATCAGATGCTCAACGAGAACTTGAAACCAAGCAAAAGAAAAAACGGGAAGCCAAATTGAAAGAAGTTAAAGAACCCCCAAAGATTGCTATACCCAAATTTATCACTATATCTAATTTTTCTCATATGTTGAAATTACGGTTAAAGGATTTGCAAGATAAGATGAAAAAATTGGGATTTGATGAAGTCCAACACGATTTTATTTTGGATGAAGAAACTGCTGGACTGATTGCTGAAGAGTTAGGGTTCCAAGTAGTTATTGTTGATGATACCACCGGTAAGGACTTATTCCCTCAACCTGAGCCTGCTGCAGGTGATGTCAATGTTCCATTAAGACCACCAATTGTCACTATAATGGGACATGTTGATCATGGTAAAACCACTATTTTAGACTATCTTCGAAAATCTTCAATAGTCTCTAGTGAACACGGTGGTATTACCCAGCATATCGGTGCATTTTCAGTTTCATTAAGTTCTCAAAAGAAAATATGTTTCCTTGATACACCTGGCCATGCTGCATTTTTGAATATGCGACAAAGAGGTGCTAATGTCACTGATATTGTTGTATTAGTTGTAGCTGCAGATGATTCGGTCATGCCACAAACCAAAGAGGCAATCAAGCATGCACATTCAGCTAATGTGCCAATTATTGTTGCTGTCAACAAAATCGATAAACCAGAAGCTAACCGTGAAAAGGTTGTTGCAGATTTGGCTGCAAATGATGTTGATGTTGAAGATTATGGCGGTGATACTCAAGTGGTAAGTGTTTCCGGTAAGACTGGTCAAGGTATAGATAAATTAGAAGAGGCTATTGTTACTTTGTCTGAGGTGCTGGACATTAGATCACCATCCGACGGACCTGCTGAAGGATGGATTATAGAATCACATTTGAAAAAGGGATTGGGTAATGCTGCTACAATACTTATCCGTCGTGGTACGTTGAAACCCGGTGCGTCAATAGTTGCTGGAGAGAAATGGTGTAAAGTTAAAATGCTGCGTGATGAGAATGGGAAACCTGTTAAGGCGGCGGGCCCGTCTACACCGGTAGAAGTTCTTGGTTGGAAGGACTTACCTGAGGCTGGGGATGAAGTTTTGGAAGCTAAAGATGATAGAGAAGCTAAGTTGGTTGTTGATAATCGAATCCGTAGAAAGGAACAATTAGAAGAATCAAAACAGATTGAATTAATCAATCAACGACGTAAAGAACTTCATGAACTACAAGAACGTGAGCAACGTCAAGAAGAATTAAAACGGGCAGGGTTAGATGAAACTACAACCGAGATTGATAATTCCGGAAGGAAACGAACATTAAATTTCATTGTTAAAGGCGATGTAAGTGGATCAGTTGAAGCAGTAGTTGAAAGTATTAAGGGATTAGGCAATAATGAAGTGAAGGCTGATGTACTATATGGTAAAGTTGGTACTATAACTGATAATGATCTTCAAATGGCATCAAGTTCCGGTGCATCAATTTTATTATTTAATATTAAAGCTGATAGATCAATGCTTTCTAAAGCTGAAAAAATGAAAATACCAGTGTTACAGTATAATGTTATTTACCATTTATTGGAAGAGATTTCTAAAAAGCTTAGTGATATGCTTGAACCTGAAATTAAAACTACAGTTATTGGTGAAGCGTTGGTAAGAGATATTTTTGAAATATCTTTGAAAAATAAAAAGACTTTAAAAATCGCCGGTTGTAGAGTTTCTAGAGGCACATTGACAATAGGTGAGAAAGTACAAGTGGTTCGCAATGGTGAAACATTGTATAAAGGTGGATTTAGTTCACTTAAACATCTTAAAGAAGATGTCAAGGAAGTTAGAAAAGATACCGAATGTGGCATATCACTTGAATCTTGGGATGATTTCAAAACTGGGGACCTTATTCAAACTTATTCCGAGCAAATCATACCTCGGTACTTGTAAATAGATACATAAATTATACATAATAAAAAGAAACAATCGAACAAACAAAATTTATTCATTGAGAGTTTGCTCTTCCCATTGGACTCCAACCCATTCTTCAACATACCCTATTTTATTATTATCCAAGTCGGGCGTAGTGTCACTGGTGGCTACTATTATGGTACCCCATTCCATACCATTAGCAATTGCTTCAACATCATTTTGATCTTCAAGACACATTATAGCATGCGGCATTACTTGTAGCTCTACCACACGACCTGGAAGTGAGTCAGGCAACCCCCTAACAACCTCAGCAACCGAGTCTTTCTCAGAGTATAATAAAGGTTTCAATGGAACTTGATACCTGACAACTTGTTCAGGATTACAATTCACAACTTCTAAAAAGTGGTGGAATGTCTTATCAAAATTCAAGCCTTGTTCTGCTAATTGAGCTTCGGATGCAGCAGCAGCAGAGCTCTCAGCTTGGTCATCTGTATTGTCCCCATAATCGTAATCTATCTTTGTGTTTGGCGGTAATGTGGGCTTGTATAATGTTTCTGTTTCAACAGAAATAAATGATTCGTTATATTCTGGAAATGTCTTTTCTCTTGTTGATGATGATACTGCCTTTTGTGAAACAGTTACAGGTTTAGCTGGTTCACTAACAGTAGTCTGTGCAACTGGGGGCTCCTCATCACTTTTTGTAGCTTTTGCAAAGGGGTTATCGGTTGAAAATGGGTTACTAGATGCATCAGAGTTAAATAAGGATTCACCAAACCCGGTGGAGATAGTTTTCTTTTTAGCTTCTTCTTGCTCTAATTTCTCTTGCTCTTCCCTTTGCAGTGCCTTTAATCTATGCTCTTCGTCTAAATCCCGTTTAACTGCCCTTAATGCTCGTATACTACCATCCTTTCGTCGACATTTGGGATCTTGACATGCAAATACGTACAATACACGAGGGTATATCTCATCTTCCAGTGGCGCATATATTTGTACTAGTAACGCTAACTTTTTGCCACATACTTTGCATGTCACTAGTTCAGGGGATGGCTCGGATTTATCATTGATCCATATCGGCTGACCACCGAGTCGGTTATCCTCATATGTGACGTTATCATTAGGCTGAACTTGATCCGATTCAAACCCTAATGAGACTCCTGTAACCTCATCTTCAATATCAGAGTAGTCTGATTCGTCCGACATTGTGTCAAAAATATGTGTCGTTATTTAGAGATCCAAATTTTTCAAATGCAAAAAAAAAAATCTTATCTTATCGCAGTAATCCCATCGATCAACAGAACTCGATATCGATATCGGGATCATGATCCTACAAATTTAAATGATGGTACAAAGACCAACTGCGGATATATCCATGCAAGAAAAATATATTATGCTACATAAATACCCTATAATTCATCATATACCAATTCTCTAAGTTCGCCAAACTCGTTAGCCTCCTGAATCTCAGCGTATCCCTAAAAACGTTAGCAAACCAAAACCCGGAAAAAACAATTCATATCCTATACTTACACCCATAATCTCGTCATCACGAACTATCGCAGGTAAACTGCGTTCCTTTGACCGCCATTTCCATAACCGTCTTGCTTTATCATTAGTACCCAAGTCAACTAACTCGAACTCTATTCCCTGGGCCTTTAACATATGCATAACCCTATTGGTATCACTCATTAAATGCGGACTAGCCGATGCAAATGAAGTGTAAAGGTAAACTTTATCACTGTCGTTTACTGATTCGGCAAGAACTACTTCTGGCTCGGGCCTTTTCTTAGCTGGTCCAGATTTAGGCTCTTCTTTAGTAGATGAAGATACTGTGCTATTGTCATTACTGGCGCTAGATGTGCTAGAAGTGTCTTCCGGTGCTGTTTTGTATGTGGTATCTGAGACTGTATCTTGTGTGGATTCAATATCATCCTTATCATTGGAGGGGGTTTCTTCCGCCTTGGATGGTTCAGTTTCTTTAAGCTCAGCGTTAGGATCTTCATTACTAGTATCAGCATTACCAGCATTTGTAGAAGACTCAGCAAGTGAGTCCTCATTGGCGTCCTTTTTCTCATCAATCGCCGTTTCTTCGGAGACTATAGGCAATGAGCTCGATGCTTCAGTTTGTACTTCACTGGAATTCTGGGATGCAGGGGTCTCAGAAGAAGTTTCTTCTACTTTGGGTTGAGGCTCCTCATCTTTGAACTCGACAGATTCTGACGAAGATAGTTCATGTTGTACCTCCTTCAAATCCTTAAATGCAGCTGTTTCAGACGTTTCCTCATTCCTTGGTTCGATAGATTTCACAGACGCTTGAACCTGCTTCTGAGAGTCTTCAGGCGCAGTAGAATCAGCGTCACCAATGGCACTATCATTTTTCAGATCAGCATTTGGCTCACTCGACTCATCTACTTTAGAAAAATCTTTCTCAAGCTTGTCGGAATCTTCAGTCACAGCTTTACTAACGTCAGAAGCCGGCTTGTCAACAACTTCTGCGTGAGGCTCTGATGCAGTTTCAGTATCACTGGGATCTAAGATTTCTTTAGATTCAAGGCTACTAGTATCATCAGCGTCTTTATTCTCAGATTCACACTTATTGACGCTAGCCTCTTCACGGTCCTTGCTATCACTATTATCTAACTTTACCGGTTCAACTTCGACTTTTGGCTCTTCAGGAGTATCGGTAGCATTCGGTTCAACCTCAAGCTTGTCCTCCAAACGCGTATTCTCAAGCTTACCACTGATCTCATCAGCCGATACATCCTCTGAGACTGAATTCTTTACCTCGCTCGCATCAATTGCGGTAGGCTTATCCGGAACTGTTGTCTTATCATCAGAGATATCCACGTCATCCACTCCGCCAACCTTCGGTTCCTTATTTCCACTTGATTCGTTTTCATCCTCACTCTTGATGTAGTCTTCAGACCCACTACGCGACAAAACCTCATCAGTGCTGTCATGCTGTTTATCAATGCTAATCGTATCTGTGAGGGTGTCCTTGTTTATATCCAGGGGCCCTGGCCCACTAGGGGGTTCAGGGAACTTCAACTGAACATCTGTGATATTCTCCTTATTTACGTCTGACATAGTCCTCTATTTTGGATTTCTTGGATTTCTAGCTACTGCCCTTTTAGACGCGTTATCAATTGCTAGTTGTAGACTGGAAGAATTCCGGATAAACAAATGATCTGGGAAATCTAGGAGAAGGTATCGATATCGATGGCGCGGGCTGCCGCGAAACTTTAATGTACGCTGCGGTATTTGTAAACAGAGATCCCCAAGTATTGAAGTTCTCTTCCATTCTGATATTTTGCTGAAATACATACAATGGATTAATACGACCCCTCTATGAGGCTTACCAAAGATACTGTATACCTGACTAAATCCAAGGGACTAGAATTGGTCATCTGAAATTCTGTATACACACTTGTATCGGTAAAATAGGAGAAAAAAGAAACTTGGATCTGCAACTTAAGCTTACCTGCATCGATCTATAGACGTCGACGCGTCTATAGCTACGCGCTTCGAGCAAAGCCAGCTGGCCAGCTAGCTAACAGGTTGCCTATTAATTAAGGGCCGGCCCGGGGACCTGAAACTTCGTTTTAAGCATGTTCCAAATACTGCAAAAGCAGGCTAGTCGTGGCTCAGCTAATTGGAGCCCACATGTCGGACGTACCGTAAAATACTTGTGTATATAGCCAGTCTAATCGCGTATCATCATTATTTGGCACGCCCATTCTATCAAAATAACCGCCAAACATAGAATATCATCTAATCGTTTTCAGGTCAAATATCACTAGAAGCGTGTTTTCTGAGTCATAGTAGCCTAGAAGCGCTCTCAGAATTTTGATCCACACGCCGAGATTCTCAGGCTCATGACTAAGTTTTTCCCTCAGCCTAAGCTTTACTCATTAAGATGGATATCCATGTAAGCACAGGGTAGTGTGTAAACCTAGTACCGATGAGAGAGAATGAGGAAACTCAGCCTATATAAAGGCTGATTTCTCGATTGTAATTCTGGTTTCTTCTCTTTATCGACTCTACGGTGCTTTGATGATGGTTTTGTTGCTCTATTGTAAGTTTATAGCTTTCTACTAACTATATATTAAATGTCAAAGCTGGAAACCTAGAGGAGGTCGGAAGATTACGTTAATCGTAATCCAAACATTAGTAATGTGACGGAAATCCGAGTGCTATTCTAGACACGGAACACAACAACATCATTGAACA